>JAACNH010000757.1:0-112119 GCA_019447015.1 Hymenochirus boettgeri
GGGGCTCAACACCACCTCAATGGGACCTTCAACCCACGCTCAATGGGGTTTTAACACATCAATAGGGGCCCTCAACACCACCCTCAATGGGGTCGTTAACACCACCCTCAATGGGTCTTTTAACACCAACCTCAATGAGGCCTCAACACCACCCTCAATGGGGTCTTAACACACCCCTTCAATGGGGCCTCAACACCACCCTCAAGGGGCGGGGCCTCAACACTACTCAATGGGGGCCTCAAACACCACCCTCAATGGGGCCTCAACACCACCCTCAATGGGGCCTAAAACACCAACCTCAATGGAAATGGGCATCACCACGCAACCTAATGGGCAGTCTCACCACACCCTCAATGGGGCACTAATAATTGGTATTGGTTATCTTTAACATCTGGCTTACAGTTCCCTGTTATTCTGTCCCTCCATAGGGACAGGCGTACAGACTGTAATTGTCCCAGTCTGGAATCGTGCACCATAACTCTCCACTCCACCTGTCCACTCTGCCCTGCCTCGTGCTCTGACCACTCCCTCTTTGGGACCCCAGTGAACATCTGCCCACCTTGATGGTATGATACCAACTATATGTGCTTACATTTAATAGTACATAGTATGGAGGTTGATAAAGACATACTCGCATCTAGTCCAACCTTATACCCTACCCATAATGTCTGTATAACAGTTACATAGTAACATAGTTGGAGGGTGTATAAAGACATACGTCCATCTAGTCCAACCTTTATACCTACCCATAATGTCTGTATAACATTACATAGTAACATAGTATTGGAGGTTGTATAAAGACATATCCATCTAGTCCAACCTTATACCCTACCCATAATGTCTGTATAACAGTTACATAGTAACATAGTATTGGAGGTTGTGTATAAGACATACGTCCATCTAGTCCAACCTTTACCCTACCCATAATGTCTTTATACAGTTACATAAGAACATAGTATTGGAGGTTGTATAAAAGACATACGTCCATCTAGTCCAACCTTTATACCCTACCCATAATGTCTGTATAACGTTACATAGTAACATAGTATTGGAGGTTTGTATAAAGACATACGTCCATCTAGTCCAACTTTATACCTACCCATAATGTCTGTATAACAGTTACATAGTAACATAGTATTGGAGGTTGTATAAAGACATACGTCCATCTAGTCCAACCTTATACCCTACCCATAATGTCTGGTAACAGTTACTAGTAACATAGTATTGGAGGTTGTGATAAAGACATACGTCCATCTAGTCCAACCTTTATACCCTACCCATAATGTCTGTATAACAGTTACATAGTAAATAGTATGGAGGTTGTATAAAGACATACGTCCATCTAGTCCAACCTTTATACCCTACCCATAATGTTGTATAACAATACATAGTAACATAGTATTGGAGGTTGTATAAAGACATACGTCCATCTAGTCCAACCTTTATACCCTACCCATAATGTCTGTTATAACAGTACATAGTAACATAGTATTGGAGGTTGTATAAAGACATACGTCCATCTAGTCCAACCTTTATACCCTACCCATAATGTCTGTATAACAGTTACATAGTAACATAGTATTGGAGGTTTTATAAAGACATACGTCCATCTAGTCCAACCTTTATACCCTACCATAATGTCTGTATCAAGTTACATAGTAACATAGTATTGGAGGTTGTATAAAAGACACGTCCATCTAGTCCCACCTTATACCCTACCCATAATGTCTGTATAACGTTACATAGTACAAGTAATGGATATGTCATATACCATCCTATATATCATATATACCATTCTATATGTCATATATACCAACCTATATATCATATATACCACCCTGTAAGTCATATACACCATCCTATGTCATATATACCATCCTTTATATCATATATACCATCCAATGTCATATACCATCCTATATATCATATATACAGTCCTATATGTCATATATACTATCCTATGTCATATACCATCCTATATGTCATATATACCAACCTATATATCATATATACCACCACCCTGTATGTCATATATACCATCCTATATGTCATATTAACCATCCTGTATGTCATATATACCATCCTATGTCATACATACCATCCTATATATCATATATACAATCCTATGTGTCATATATACCATCCTATATGTCATATATACCATCCTGTCACATACCATCCTATATATCATATATACCATTCTATGTCATATACCATCCTATATATCATATATACAGTCCTATATGTCATATATACTATCCTATGTCATATACCATCCTATATGTCATATATACCATCCTATATGTCACATACCATCCTATGTCATATATACCATCCTATGTCATATACCATCCTATATATCATATATACCATCCTATGTCATATATACCGACCTATATATCATATATACCACCACCCTGTATGTCATATATACCATCCTATACGTCATATATACCATCCTATGTCATATATACCATCCTATGTCACATATACCACCCTATGTCATATATACCATCCTATATGTCATATACCATCCTATGTATCATATATACTATCCTATGTCATATATACCATCCTATATGTAATATATACCATCATATATACCACCCTGTGTGTCATATATATACTATCCTATATGTAATATATACCATCATATATACCACCCTGTGTGTCATATATACCATCCTATATGTTATATATACCATCCTGTCATATACCATTCTATGTCATATATACCATCCTATATGTTATATATACCATCCTGTCATATACCATTCTATGTCATATATACCATCCTATGTCATATATACCATCCTATGTCATATATACCATCCTTTATATCATATATACCATCCTATATGTCATATACCATTCTATATATCATATATACAATCCTATATGTCATATACCATCCTATATATCATATATACCATTCTATGTCATATATACCAACCTATATATCATATATACCACCCTGTAAGTCATATACACCATCCTATGTCATATATACCATCCTTTATATCACATATACCATCCTATATGTCATATACCATCCTATGTATCATATATACTATCCTATATGTCATATATACCATCCTATATGTAATATATACCATCATATATACCACCCTGTGTGTCATATATATACCATCCTATATGTAATTTATACCATCATATATACCACCCTGTGTGTCATATATACCATCCTATATGTTATATATACCATCCTGTCATATACCATTCTATGTCATATATACCATCCTATATGTCATATATACCAACCTATACATCATATATACCATCCTGTATGTCATATATACCATCCTATATGTCATATACACCATCCTGTCATATATACCATCCTATATGTCATATACCATCCTATATATCATATATACAATCCTATATGTCATATACCATCCTATATATCATATATACCATTCTATATGTCATATATACCAACCTATATATCATATATACCACCCTGTAAGTCATATACACCATCCTATGTCATATATACCATCCTTTATATCATATATACCATCCAATGTCATATACCATCCTATATATCATATATACAGTCCTATATGTCATATATACTATCCTATGTCATATACCATCCTATATGTCATATATACCAACCTATATATCATATATACCACCACCCTGTATGTCATATATACCATCCTATATGTCATATAACCATGCCGTATGTAATATTATACATCTATATATCATATAACAATCATATGTGTATACATCCATATATACCATCCTATCATGTTCATATATACCCATTCTATTATCTACCATATCAATCATCTATATCATCATATACCCATCTCCTATGTTTCATATATATCGCATACAGTCATGTCATTTACTATATACCATCCATACCATTCTTCCATATATACAATCCTATGATCAATATATACCGACCTATATATCATATATACCACCACCTGTGTGTCATATATACCATCCTATACGTCATAATATACCATCCTGTTATATCATATATTTACCATCCTATGTCATATATACCATCCTATGTCACATATATACCCACCCTATGTCATATATACCAATCCTATATGTCATATACCATCTAGTATCATATACTATCCTATATGTCATAATACCATCCTATTTGTAATATATACCATCAATAATACAACCCTGTGTGTCATATATATACCATCCTATATGAATATATACCATCATATATACCACCCGTGTGTGTCATATATACCTCCTATATTGTTATTTAACCACTGTCATACCATCTTGGTCTATATACACTATTAATCCTCATTTATATGTTATATATACCATCCTCTCATATACCATTCATTGTCATATATCCATCCTTATATGTTGATACCAGTCATAACCATCCTATGTCATATATACATCATTTATATATATATACCATCCTATATGTCATATACCATTGTATTCATATATCATACAATAGTCATTATACCATCATATATTCATATATACCAAATATGTCATATATACCACCTAATATCATATATACCACCTATAGTCATATACCACCATTCCTATGTCTATATACCATTTTTCCCTTCTACATATATACCATCCTATGTCATATACCATCCTATATATCATATATACAGTCCTATATGGCATATATACAATCCGATATTTCATTAATACCACCCTATATATCAATATATAATCCTATGTCATATATACCATCCTATGTATACCGCTTCATATATACCATCCTATATGTCATATACCCTCCTATGATCATATATACAATCCTATATGTCATTATACCATTTATATATCATATATACCATCCTATGTCATATATACGACCTATATATCATATATACCACAACCCTGATGTCCTATATACCATCCTATACGTCATATATACCATCCTGTATGCTCATATATACCTCCTATGTCACATATACCACCCTATTCTATATACCATTCTATATGTCATATACCATACTATGTATCATATATACTATCCTATATGTCATATATACCCTCCTATAGTTGTAAATATACCATCATCATATACCACCCTGTGTGTCTATATATACCATCCTATATGTAATATTACCACCTGTTGTAATATTACCATATATTGTATATATCATCCAATTATAGATACCATCCTGTCATATACCATTCTATGTCATAGATACCATCCTATAGTTATATATACCATCCTAATGTATATTATACCTCTGTCATAGTATCCATTCTCATGTCATATACCATCCATATGTTATATATACCATTCCTATTCTAATATATACCATCCTATGTATATATACCCATCCTTTATATCACATATCCATCTATATTCATATACCATTCTATATATCATATATCCATTCTATATGTCTAATTACCGACCCTATATATCATATATAACCACCCGTAAGTCATATACACCATCCTATGTCATATATACCATCCTTTTATATCATATATACCATCCTATGTCATATACCATCCTATATATCATATATAACAGTCCTACTTATGTCTATATACCATCCTATATGTCATATACCACCTATATATCATATATACATCCTATGTAGTATATACCATCCTATGTCATATATACCATTCTATGTCATATATACCAACTATATATCATAAATACCACCCTGCGTGTCAATATATACCACCTATATGTCAATAACACCCTGATGCCATAAATACCATCTATAATGTTATATATACCATCCTCCATCTATGTCATAACCACCTATATTATCAGTATATACCATCCCTCTTCATATATACATCCTATAGTCATATATATACACCATGGTCATATATACCATTTACTGTAATGTGATGATACATCCTAGATGTCATTATACCACTACACCAGCTGACCAAACCAGCCAGATATACATCTATATCATAGTCATTACATCCTTTCCACACCATCCTCACTATATATCCATATTAAACATCCTACATTTATGTCATATATACCATCTTATGTCATATACCATCACTTTATGTCATATACTACCTATATGTCAATATATCCTAATCCATATATGTCATATCCCATTCTAGATGTCATATATACCACCTATATGTCACATTATACCAATCTATGTCATATATACAATCCTTATAGTCATATATACACCTATGTATATACCATACTTTATATCATACTATACATCCTATATGTCATATACCATCCTCATATATCATATTACAAAGCCTGTCATATACCATCTATATATCATATATACCAGTCTATTATGTCATATATACCAACCTATATATCAATAAATACCACCCTGCATGTCATATATACCACCTATATGTCATATAACATCTATGTCTTATTAACATCCTATATCATATATACCATCCTATATATCATAAATACCACCCTGCATGATAAATACCATTCTATTGTCATATTTCGATACCATCCTATAGTATATACCATCCTTATATCATATATACCACTCCTAGTGTCATATATACCATCATATGTCATATACCATCCTATGTCATATATACACTTTCTACTGTATATGTCATATATACCATCCTATGCATATACCATCCATATGTCATATATACCACATATACATCAATATACATCATGATATACCAGTCTGATATACTCATACTATATGTCATATTACACCATCCTGGCATATTACCATCCGTATATGTCATATACCATCCATATATCATATATACCATCTTTATGTCATATACCATCTATATGTCATATACTATCCTATATGTCTATACCATCCTATATGTCATATATACCACCCTTATATGTCACAATATACCACCCTATCTCATATATACCCATCCTATATGTACATAATCCATCATCTATGTCATATACCATCCTATGATCATATACCTTCTTATGTCATAAATACCATCCTATATGTATATACCATCCTATATGTCATATATCTATAATTCTATGTCATATATCCATCCTATATGTCATATATAACATCCTATGTCAAAATACCATCTATATATCGACATACATCTGTATTAATATATACCATCCTATATCATATACCATCTATGTCAATATACTATCCTGTATTCATATACCTTTTTATATGTTATTACTATCCTATATGTCATTATACCATACTATATGTCGTATACCATCCTATATGTCATATCCCCATCCTATATCATATATACCACATATATGTCACATATACACATCTATATGTCATATATACCATCCTATGTATAATACCATACTTTAATCATTAGTTACCATCCTATATGTCATATACCATCCTATATATCATATATACAATCCTATGTCATTACCATCCAATATATATATATACCATTCTATATTCATATATACAAACCTATATATCATAAAATACCCTGCAGTCATATATACATCCTATATGTCATATATACCATCCTATGTGTCACATTTATACCAGCCATGCAATATACCTCCTATATGTCATATAACCTCTATGTTTATTATACCATACTTATATAATATACCATCCTAGTTATGTATATACCATCTCTTATAATCTAGTCATATACCAATTCATATGTCATTATATACATCCAACTATACATATATACAATCCTATGTCATATACCATCCAATACTAATATATACCATTTATATGTATATACCATCCATTATGCTCAATCCATCTATATGTCATTCATTACCCCTATATGTCACATATCACTCAGATTACTACTATAGTCATAATAATCTATATTATATATATCTTATTCATATATACCATCCTTATATTCATATAAAATATAATTCATATATACAATCCTATGTCATTATACCATCAATAGATCATAATACCATTCCTATATGTCATATCTGCCAACCTATATATCAAAATACCACCCTGCATGTCATAAATACCTATTCTATTGTCATATATAACATCCTATGCATATATCTCCTATATCATATATACCATCCTGATGTTCATATATACCATCCATATGTCATATAATCCATTCCTATGTAATATACACTACTTATATGTCATATATACCATCCTATGTCAATATACCATCCTATATGGTCATAATACCAACCTTACATCATATATACCATCGTATGTAAATATATACCATCCTATATGTCATATACACCATCCTGTCATATTACCATCCTATATGTCATATACCATCCTATATGTCATATACCATTCACTATTGTCACATATACCACCCTATGTCATAATATACCATCCTATATGTATATATACCATCCTATATGTCAATACATCCTTGATATCATATATACCATTCTATATGTCAAATACCATCCTATATGTTATACACCATTCCTATATGTCATATATATTTTCTATGTCATATATTCCATTCTATATGTCATATATACCATCTATGTCAAATAACCATATAAATATCTACATACCATCCGTAGTCTATATACCATCCATATCATTCCATCCATGTCATTATACTATTTCCCTGTATGTCATATACCATCCTATATGTCAATACATCCATATGTCATACTACCATACTATATGTTGTATACATCCTATATGTCTTATATACCATCCTATGGTCATAAACATCATATGTCATATAATAAAATCTATATCTCAATATACCATCCCTGTCATATTAACCATCCTATATGTCCTATACCATCCTTATATGGCATATAGTATCTTGTATGGCATATATACCTTATATATGGCATAATATACCATCCTATGTCATATGTCCTATACAGCCTCTGTCATATACCATCCTTATATGTCATATTACCATACTATATATCATATAGACACTCCTGTCATATGTACCATCCTATACATATACATCCTGTTCTATACCACCCCTATGTCATGTCCTATGCCATTCTACTATTTGTCCTATACCACCCTCGGTGTAAGTCCTTAACCAACCTCTATGTCTTATGTCCTCTTACCATCCTCTGTAATATGGCCTTACCATCCTCTATGTTACTCATATACCATACTGCTATATCTATATACAATCCCTATGTCATATACCATCCAATATATCATATACCATTCTATATGTCATATATACCAACCTATTATATCAAAATACCACCCTGCATGTCATAAATACCATTCTATATTGTCATATATACCATCCTATATGTCATATACCATCCTATATATAATATATACCATTCTATGCATATATACCATCCATATGATAGTATAACTATCCGATTCCATTCAAACTTAAGTTAACCACCTATGTCAAATACACCAGTCATATACGGGAACTATAGACAGTCCATAACGAGACAGCCTGAAGATGTAGACTATCAATACTCAGATAGCCAGCCTGATTAAGTAGGAGACAACAGCCATCCGGGCGAGAAGATAGACATCCTAGGGAAACCATCCTATATATCATATATACCCATCTTACTATGTCATCTATCCATCCTATATGTTCATATACTATCCTATATGTCATATACCATCCATATGTCAATTATACCACCCTATATGTCCCGAATATATACCATCCTATATGTAGGAAACTAATACCATCCTATGTATCTATTATACAGTCTATATGTAATCATATATTTATAACCATCTAATGTCTAAATTTCATCTAGACTATAGTATCACTATGTCATATAATATTCTAGTTCAATCATACATCCTATAGGTCATATTTACCATCCTATGTCAAATATACCATTCTAATACTATCACACTACATACCAAGTTCTGTATGTAATCAATCCACCTTAATCTCTCACATATGTCAATTACTATCCTGTATTCATACCATCACCTATGTCTATATACACCGTAATGTCATAATACAGATCCTTCAATCAATAACTCTATTACCCATAACGAAAGTGTTACAATTACATCTATAGTTATATAACCATCCCTATATGTCATAACCATCCTATGTCATATATACAACTCTTATATGTCAATATACCATCCTGTCATTATATACCATCCTATATGTCATTACCATCTTATATGGCATAATAGTATCTTGTATGGCATATATACCATTATATAATGGCATATTCCCATCCATTGTCATATGTCCTATACCAGCCTCTTGTCTTAACCATCCTATATGTCATGATACAATACTATTACATATATACCATACTAATCATATATACCATCCTGTGTCATATAAAAACCTATATTCATGTCGCTGCCATCCTACTAATTGTCTATACCACCCTTCGGTGTCAACCTAACCAACCTCTATGTCTTATGTCCTATACCATCCTCTGTAATATGGCCTTTACCATCCTCTATGTTATACGTCATATACCATACTGTTATATGTCCTATATCAACCTATGTCATATGTCCTATAACATCCTCTGTCATATGCCCTATACCACCTCTGTCATATGTCCTATATCATCCTCTTTGTCATATGTCTATAACCACCCTTTATGTTCATGTCCTATACCACCCTATAGATATATATATGTCCTATACCATCCTATATGTCCTATACCACCCTCTATGTCATATGTCCTTTACAATCTTATGTCATATACCAGCCTCTATGTCCTAGTTCTTACCTCTACCTCCTCTGATTTCGAGACGCATCCTGTCATATGTCCTATACCACCATCTGTCATATGTCCTATACCACCTTATGTCATTGTTATACCACTCCTTGTGTCATAAGGTACCTATACCACCCTATATGCACTATGTCCATTGATAAGGGGACATATAACACCTATATGTCTATACCACCCTCTATTGTCCATGAATACATCCTCTATTTGTAATTAGTGTTTTTCCTATACCATCCTCTATGTTATATGTCCTATACCACCCTTATGTGCATAGTCCTATACCAGTCCTTTTTGTGACCTAAAACATCTTATGTCAATATGTCCTATACCACCTATATATCATACTGTCCATATGAATAGAGGTGGTATAAGTGGTGTCACTATTCATACTCTGAATCCCCCCACTGTTTACTTAAATCCCAAGAACCATATGTCCACACTAATTTACAGACTGTGATCTATAATTTCCACAACACCTGAGGTTTGTATCTGCAGGAACACAAGCGTCCTATCAGGATTTGAAACCCTCTCCTACACCTTAAACAGACAGAAAACAGACGCGTCTTGCCTGTGGATACTTGAGAGCTAAGAGCCAGGCTCAGTATCAAGGTGTCTCTAAGATAACAAGAACAAAATGTCACTTTGCACTCCCCCATCACAACAGCAATAACGTAGCGGCACCTTCTCTTGCCAACTCCCCAACGTAATCGAGCAGAACAGTAGACCAGCATATAGGCTTTTAATTCAGTTTCCTCACCAGCGACTGTTTCAGTAAAGGAAGTTACAAGGCGACAAAAAAAAGATCTATAGAGAAATTGAGTTTTCAGCTGCAACGCAGTTGTAGTGCAGAACGGAGCGGAGAACGTGTTATGTGTGGTCGCACAAAGTACGAAAATACCAAATAGTGTATTGCGTCACACAAATAGGGAAGGAAGTGCTTAGTATTGGTTTAAACGGACCAATGAATAATAAAATTGAGAGAATATTTTACAATATTACATATAATCAGTCGTGATAGGGTTCTGCTGGGTAAATGCTCTTTTCGCAGATTAGCTCGTGTATTGTGGGTAAATCCGGTAGGGAATTTACCCACTGCAGGATTGTTAACCGCCAGCTGTTAGATGGAACCCCCCCGCCTTAAACTACCGTGCAAAAGTAGCGGCAACGTGATATTGTATGCGGAACATTAGATGCGTGGGAGATTTCGGCGCAACTGTGTATCCGACGTCTATATGTTAAGGCGTTCTAAACGGTAGCGAACACGGTTTAGCGGACTTTAACTCCATATATTTGGCTGGCGTTGAAAGTGTCGGAATCGAACAGCGCTAGATAGCGATGGTAAGCGGCCTGTAAGATCCCTCTTAAGGGCCTGTTTATAAACCCAAACTAAACAACCAATAGAGTAAAATACACCATTTACTATACTATATACTTACATTACTATACAGGGAGATTCACTAAAAGTTCTTATCGTTAAAAATGGCTAATTTTGCCTCAACCATCAGATCTTATTTAACAATATTGCCCGCTATATGTATCTTTTGAAGTGTACAGTCCTAGGCGGCCTTTACAGGAAGGTGTGAAGCTTTTTGCGCTTTACTTTACTTACTTTACCGCGATGCAGAAATTCTCAAAGCGGATTTTCTGAATCGCGGAACTCTGAAGGTTAGATGCACCTGTTTGCTTTTACCACACACCAGTAAGGGGCCTATTTCTAGAAAGGCACAATAGGGACCTATTGGCGATACCGCACTGTACCTACAAACTAAATTCAGTTGATCGGGTTATGGCCCAAAACGTGTCATTTTTTTCCCCTTTAGTTACAAGGACAAAATGGCTTTTGTTGAGGAAAAAAACCTCGTACTATCTGTACTAGTTATATTGTACACTTACAGACACTTTTCAAATAGAGTTTATATGGTTTTAAAATCAATTATTATAACTTAAGCTACCAGGCTATTCTAGTAAACTTTAAAAAAAAAATGCAAGGAAAGGAGAAGTGCGTACTGTGGAAATAGTTTTTTAAAAAATACTTTTGATACTTTTGTGAGTGTTCATTTGTTGGGCAGAGTACAGAAATAGAATGTATTACTAAAAGCTTTAATTGGCTTCATGTAGTACCCTAAATTAAATATTCTCTCGTCATATGGTTTATTTGCTGGGGAATCTGGGTGGGACTACAGTGAACCAGCTAGAAATTCAACGCTGAAAGAATAAAATGAAAATGACGGTGAGAGCGGCTTCATCTAGATTATGGTAAGAATATTTGGTTACAATTTTTTTTAAAGGCAACCAAGGCTTATAAAAAAATGTGTCAGGTGGCACATCAAGTGATAACTTACCTTGGAACTCTGTACTATGCTGTTTCTCTCTGGAATAATGGCACTGAACATGTGCTATACAAGGGGCTAAAGGTGTTGGGTCATGGAGAATCCTAAATCTTTCTGTACAACTCCTCACACTATATATGACTGATTTGTAATTGCGTTAAATGCTGGACCTGGAGGTAAGAAAGACACATATTGTCCAGTCCAGTTTAACAGGTATGGAATGGAGTAAATGGGTCTATTTTGGAAGATGCTCGACACACGAAACTTCATGCTGCCCTTTATTAAATTAGATCATGTTTCTAGTTTAGACCCTAATGCATATTATTAGCGTGCAATTGCACAGGGTGTGAACCTCCAATACTATGTTACTATGTAACTGTTATACAGACATTATGGGTAGGGTACCAAGGTTGGACTAGATGTATGTATGTCTTTATTCAACCTCTATTACTATATAACTATTAAAGTTATAAGCACATAATAGTTGGTATCATACCATCAAGGTTGGCAGATTTCACTGGTGCCCAAGAGGGAGTGGGCAGAGCATGAGGCAGGGCAGAGTGGACAGGTGGAGGTGGAGAGTTAGGGACGTTCCAGACTGGGACAATACAGTCTGTACCACTGTCCCTATGGAGGGACAGAATAAAGGGGAAGCTGTAAGCCAGATGTAAAGATAACAATACCAATTATTAGTGCCCCATTGAGGGTGGTGGTGAGACCCCATTAAGGTTGGTGGTGAGGCCCCATTGAGGTTGGTGTTTAGGCCCCATTGAGGGTGGTGTTGATGTGCCCACATTGGGTGGTGTTGAGACCCCCATTGAGGGTGGTGTGAGACCCCTTGAGGGTGTAGTTAAGACCCCATTGAGGGTTGTGTTAAGAGCCCTATTGAGGGTGGTGTAAGACCCCATTGAGGGTGGTGTTAAAGACCCCATTGAGGTGGTGTTGACCGCCTTGAGGGTGGTGTTAAGACCCCATTGAGGGTGGTGTTAAGACCCCATTGAGGGTGGTGTTGAGGCCCTATTGAGTGTTAAAACCCCATTGAGCGTGGTGTTGAGGTCCCATTGAGGGTGGTGTTTAGGCCCCATTGAGGGTGGTGATGAGACCCCATTGAGGGTGGTGTTGAGGTCCCATTGAGGGTGGTGTTGGGGTCCCATTGAGTGTGGTGTTGAGGCCCCATTGAAGGTGGTGTTAAGACCTCATTGAGGGTGGTGTTGAGACCCCATTGAGGGTGGTGTTGAAGTCCAATTGAGGGTGGTGTTGAGGTCCAATGAGGGTGGTGTTGAGGTCCCATTGAGGGTGGTGTTGAGGCCCCATTGAGGTGGTGTGAGACCCCATTGAGGGTGGTGTTGAGACCCCATTGAGGGTGGTGTTGAGACCCCATTGAGGGTGGTGTTGAGATCCCATTGAGGGTGGTGTTGAGGCCCCATTAAGGGTGGTGTTGAGGCCCCATCGAGGGTTGTGTTGAGACCCCATTGAGGGTGGTGTTGAGGCCCCCATTGAGGGTGGTGTCGAGGACCCATTGAGGGTGGTGTCGAGGCCCCATTGAGATGGTGTCGAGGCCCCATTGAATGGGTTTTGTGACCACTGAAGTGGTGTTAAGACCCCCATTGAGGTGGTGTTAAGACCCCATTGAGGGTGGTGTTGAGGTGCCCAATTGAGTGTTAAAACCCCATTGAGCGTGGTGTTTGAGGTCCCATTGAGGTGGTTTTTAGGCCCCATTGAGGGTGGTGTTGAGACCCCATTGAGGGTGGTGTTGAGGCCCCATTGAGGGTGGTGTTGAGGCCCCATTGAGGGTGGTGTTGAGGCCCCATTGAGGGTGGTGTTGAGATCCCATTGAGGGTGGTGTTGAGAGGGTGGTGTTGAGACCCCATTGAGGGTGGTGTTGAGGCCCCATTGAGGGTGGTGTTGAGGCCCCATTGAGGGTGGTGTTGAGACCCCATTGAGGGTGGTGTTGAGGCTATGGATGTATGTCTTTATACAACCTCCACTGCTATGTTTACCATTTAACTGTTATCCTACATTATGCGTAGGGTATAAATGTTGGACTAGATGATGTGAATGTCTTTATACAACCTCCAATACTATGTTCTATGTACTGTTATAACGACATTATGGGTAGGTTAAAGGTTGGACTAGATGGCGTATTCTTTAATACAACCTCCATACTATGTTACTATGTAACTTTATACAGACATTATGGGTAGGTATAAAGGTTGGACTAGATGGACTATGTCTTTATACCAACCTCCAATAACTATGTTTACTATGTAACTGTTATACAGACATTAGGGTAGGGTATAAGGTTGGACTAGATGGACGTCTTTCTACAACCTCCAATACTATGTTTACTATGTAACTGTTATACAGCACATTATGGGTAGGGATAAAGGTGGGACTAGATGGACGTATGTCTTTAGACAACCCTCCAATACTATCGTTCACTAGTAACTGTTATACGACATTATGGGTAGGGTATAAAGGTTGACTAGATGGACGTATTTCTTTATACACCAAAATCCAATACTATGTTCCTATGTAACTCTTATACAGACATTATGGGTAGGGTATAAAGGTTGGACTAGATGAAGTATGTCTTTATACAACCCCCAATACTATGTTACTATGTAACTGTTATACGACATGGGTAGGGTACATAGGTTGGACTGATGTGACGTATTTCTTTATACACTCCAATACTATGTACTATTAACTGTTATACATAACATTATGGTAGGGGTATAAAGGTTGGACTGATACGTATGTCTTTATACAACCTCCAATACTATGTTACCTATGTAACTGTTATACAGACATTTGGGTAGGTATAAGGTTGGACTAGATGGACGTATGTCTTTTATACAACCTCCAATACTATGTTACTAGTAACTGTTATACAGAACCATTATGGTGTAGGGTATAGAAGTTGGACTAGATGGACGTATGTCTTTATAACAACCCCAAACTAATGTTACTATGTAACGTTATACAGCCATTATGGGTAGGGTATAAAGATTGGACTAGATGGACGTATGTCTTTTATACAACCCTCCAATACATGTTTACTATGTAACTGTATACAGACAGTTATGGGTAGGTATAAAGGTTTGGACTATATGGAACGTATGTCTTTATCAACCTCCAATACTATTGTACTATTAACTGTTATACACATTATGGTAGGGTATAAAGGTTGGACTAGATGACGTATGTCTTTATACAACCCAATACTATGTTACTATGTAACTGTTATCAGACATTATGGGTAGGGTATAAGTGGACTAGATTGGATGTATGTCTTTATTCACCACTCCAATACTATGTTACTATGTACTGTTATACCAGACATTATGGGTAGGGTATCAAAGGTTGGACTAGATGGACGTATTCCTTTAACAACCTCCAATACTATTTACTATGTACTGTTTACAGACATTATGGTAGGGTATAAGGGTTGGACTAGATGGACGTATGTCTTTTATACACAACCTCCATGACTATGTTACTATGTACTTTTATACAGACATTATGGGTAGGATATAAGATGGACTAGATGACTATGTCTTTATACAACCTCCATACTATTTACTATGTAACTGTATGACAACATTATGGGTAGGTCAAAGGTTGGACTAGATGGACGTATGTCTTTATACAACTCCCTACTATGTTACTATGTAACTGTTTACAGACATTATGGGTAGGGTATAAAGTTTGGACAGATGGACGTATGTCTTTATACAACCTCCAATACTATGTTACTATGTAACTGTTATACAGACATTATGGTTAGGGTAGTAAAGGTGGACTAGATGAGTTATGTCTTTATACAACCTCCAATACTATGTACTATGTAACTGTTTATACAGACATTAGGGTAGGGTATAAAGTTGGACTAGATGGATGTATGTCTTTATATAACCCCCAATACTATGTTCTACTGTAACTGTTATATCGACATTATGGGTAGGTATCAAGGTTGGACTAGATGACTTTGCTTTATTCAACCTCCATACTATGTCTATGTACATGTTATACAGACATTATGTAGGATAAGTTGACTAGATGATTATTCTTATCACCCCTATACTATGTTTACATGTAACTGTTATACAGACATTATGGTGGGTCTAGAACAGGTTGGACTAGATGTATGTCTTTATATAACCTCCAGATATTTTATAGTAACTGTTTATATCAGACATTATGGGGTACAAGGTTGGACTAATTATGTGTCTTTTTCAACTAACAAGTAAGCACATAGCATACCAAAGGTGAGAGGTGAGACGGCAAGCATAGCAGGTCGAGTGCAGGTGGGGGAGGTTAGGGACGTTCCAGACTGGACATACAGTCTGTACCACTGTCCCTATGGAGGGACAGATAAGGGGAAGCTGTAGCCAGATGTAAAGATAACAATACAATTATTATGCCCCCATTGAGGGTGGTGGTGAGACCCCATTAAGGTTGGTGGTGAGGCCCCATTGAGTTGTGTGTTAGGCCCCATTGAGGGTAGTGTTGAGGCCCCATTGGAGGGTGGTGTTGAGGCCCCATTGAGGTGTGTTTGAGGCCCCATTGAGGGTGGTTTGAGACCCCATTGAGGGTGGTTGAACCCCATTGGGGTTGTGTGTTAAGACCCCATTGAGGTTGTGTTAAAGACCCTATTGAGGGTGGTGTTAGACCCCATTGAGGGTGGTGTTAAAAGACCCCATTGAGGTGGTGTTAAGACCCCATTGAGGTGTGTGTTAAGACCCCATTGAGGGTGGTGTTAAGACCCCATTGGGGTGGTGTTGAGGCCTATTAGTGTTAAACCCCTTGAGCGTGTGTGTTGAGTCCATTGAGGGTGTGTTTAGGCCCCATGAGTGGTGTGATGAGACCCATTAGGGTGGGTTGAGTTCCCATTGGGGTGGTGTTGGGGTCCCATTGAGTGTGGTGTTGAGGCCCCATTGAAGTGGTGTTAGACCTCACTGAGGGTGGTGTTGAGACCCCATTGAGGGTGGTGTTGAAGTGCATGGAGGGTGGTGTTGAGGTCCATTCGAGGGGTGTTGAGGTCCCATTGAGGGTGGTGTTGAGGCCCCATTGAGTGGTGTGAGCTTGAGGTGGTTGGTGAGACCCCCCATTGAGGGTGTGTTTGACCCCATTGAGGTGGTGTTGATGACCCCATTGAGGGTGGTGTTGAGGCCCCATTAAAGGGTGGTGTTGAGGACCCCATGAGGGTTGTGTTGAGACCCCATTGAGGGGTGGGTTGAGCCCCATTGAGGTGGTGTCTGAGGACCCCATTGAGGGTGGTGTGAGGCCCAATTGAGGGTGTGTCGAGGCCCCATTGAAGTGGTTTTGATGACCCCTTAAGTGGTGTTAAGACCACCCATTGAGGGTGGTGTTAGAGGCCCCATTGAGGGTGGTTGTTGAGGCCTATGAGTGTTTAAACCCCATTGAGCGTGTGTTGAGGTCCCCTTGAGGGGTGGTGTTGGCCCCATTGAGGGTGGTGATGAAGCCCCATTGAGGGTGGTGTTGAGGTCCCATTGAGGGTGGTGTTGGGGTCCCATTGAGTGTGGTGTTGAGGCCCCATTGAGGTGGTGTTAAGACCCCATTGAGGGTGGTGTTGAGCCCCATTGAGGGTTGTGTTGAGGGCCCCATCGAGGGTGTGGTTGATGCCCCATCGAGGGTTTGTTGAGACCCCATTGAGGGTGGTGTTGAGGCCCCATTGAGGGTGGGTTGAGATCCCATTGAGGTGTGGTTGAGAATGGGTGTTGAGACCCCATTGAGGGTGGTGTTGAGGCCCCATTGAGGGTGGTGTTGAGGCCCCATTGAGGGTTGTGTTGAGACCCCATTGAGGGTGGTGTTGAGGCCCCATTGAGGGTGGTGTTGAGACCCCATTGAGGGTGGTGTTGAGACCCCATTGAGGGTGGTGTTGAGGCTATGGATGTATGTCTTTATACAACCTCCACTGCTATGTTTACCATTTAACTGTTATCCTACATTATGCGTAGGGTATAAAGTTGGACTAGATGATTTAATGTATCTTATACAACCTCCAATACTATGTTACTTGTAACTGTTATAACGACATTATGGGTATGGTTAAAGGTTGGACTAGGATGGACTGTATTGCTTTATACAACCTCCAATACTATGTTACTATGTCACTGTATACCAAGACATTATGGTTATGGGTTAAAGGTTGGACTAGATGGACGTTGTCTTTATACCAACCTCCAATTAACTATGTCACTTATTAACTGTTAACAGACATATGGGTAGGGTATAAGGTTGACTAGATGGATCGATTCTTTCATAAACCTCCAATACTATGTTACTATGTAACTGTGTATAAGCTAACAGTTAATGGGTAGGGTAACAGGATGGGACAGATGGATCGTATGTCTTAGAAACCCTCCAATACTATGTTACACTATGTAACGTTATACGACATTATGGGTAGGGTATACAATTTTGCTTGATGGAGTATGTCTTTATACAACCAACAACTCCAATACTATGCTTCTAGTAACTTTATACAGACATTATGGGTAGGGTACCAAAGGTTGGATATATGATGTATGTCTTTATACAAGCGCCCCATCTATGCTACTATTAATGTTGATACGACATTAGGGTAGGGACATAAGGTTGGACTGATGTACGTATTCTTTATTCATCTCCAATACCTAATGTACTATGTTAACTGTTATACAAACATATGGTAGGGGTATAGGGAAGGTTGACGATTATGACTTATGTCTTTATACAACCTCCAATACATGCTTACCTATGTAACTGTTATACAGACATTCTGGGTAGGTATAAGGTTGGACTAGATGGCGTATGTCTTTTATACAACCTCCAATACTATGTTACTATGTAACTGTTATACAAACCTTATGGTTAGGGTATAGAGTTGGACTGATGACGTAATGTCTTTATACACCTCCAACTAATGTTACTATGTAACTGTTATACAGCCATTATGGGTAGGGTATAAAGATTGACTAGATGGCCGTATGTCTTTATACAACCCTCCAATACATGTACTATGTAACTGTATACAGACATTATGGGTAGGGTATAAAGGTTTGGACTATAATGGAACGTATGTCTTTATTCAACCTCCATACTATGTTTACTATGTAACTGTTATACAGCATTATGGGTAGGGTATAAAGGTTGGACTCGATGACGTATGTCTTTATACAACCCAATACTATGTTACTATGTAACTGTTATACAGACATTATGGGTAGGGTATAGTTGGACTAGATTGACGTATGTCTTTATTCACACTCCAATACTATGTCTTACTATGTACTGTTATACCAGCATTATTGGGTAGGGTATCAAAGTTGGACTTGATGACGTATTCCTTTAACAACCTCCAATACATTACTATTCAACGGTTTAAACAGACATTATTGGGTAGGGTATAAAGGGTTGGACTAGATGGACGTATGTCGTTATCCACCTCCCATGACTATCTACTATGTAACTGTTATACAACATTATTGGTAGGGATATAAGATTGGACTAATGACTATTCTTTATACATCCTCCAATACTATTTACTATGTAAACTGTTATTACATGACATTATGGGTAGGTCAAAGGTTGGACTAGATTGACGATGTCTTTATACAATACCTCCAATACTATGTTACTATGTAACGTTTGCAACATTATGGGTAGGGTATAAAGTTTGGACAGATGGACGTATGTCTTTATACAACCTCCAATACTATGTTACTATGTAACTGTTATACAGACATTATGGTTAGGGTATAAAGGTGTGGACTAGATGACGTTATGTCTTTATACACCTCTCAATACTATGTTACTATGTAACTGTTATACAGACATTATGGGTAGGGTATAAAGTTGGACTAGATGGATGTCTGTCTTTATATAACCCCCAATACTATGTTCTACTGTACTGTTATACGACATTATGGGTAGGTATAAGGTTGGACTAGATGACTTTGTCTTTATTCAACCTCCATACTATGTCTATGTACTGTTATACAGACATTATGGTAGGATAAAGTTGGACTAATGGGTATGTCTTATACACCCCTATACTATGTTACATGTAACTGTTATACAGACATTATTGGTCGGACAGGTTGGACTAGATGTATGCTTTATTAACCTCCAGTATATTTTATAGTAACTGTTTATATCAGACATTTCAAGGTTGGACTAGATTTATGGTCCCAACAAGTAAGCACATAGCATACCAAAGGTGAGAGGTGAGACGGCAAGCATAGCAGGTCGAGTGCAGGTGGGGGAGGTTAGGGACGTTCCAGACTGGACATACAGTCTGTACCACTGTCCCTATGGAGGGACAGATAAGGGGAAGCTGTAGCCAGATGTAAAGATAACAATACAATTATTATGCCCCCATTGAGGGTGGTGGTGAGACCCCATTAAGGTTGGTGGTGAGGCCCCATTGAGTTGTGTGTTTAGGCCCCATTGAGGGTAGTGTTGAGGCCCCATTGGAGGGTGGTGTTGAGGCCCCATTGAGGTGTGTTTGAGGCCCCATTGAGGGTGGTTTGAGACCCCATTGAGGGTGGTTGAACCCCATTGGGGTTGTGTGTTAAGACCCCATTGAGGTTGTGTTAAAGACCCTATTGAGGGTGGTGTTAAGACCCCATTGAGGGTGGTGTTAAAGACCCCATTGAGGGTGGTGTTAAGACCCCATTGAGGGTGGTGTTAAGACCCCATTGAGGGTGGTGTTAAGACCCCATTGAGGGTGGTGTTGAGGCCCTATTGAGTGTTAACCCCTTGAGCGTGTTGTTGAGTTCCCATTGAGGGTGTGTTTGGCCCCATGAGGGTGTGTGAGCCCCATTGAGGGTGGGTTGAGTCCCATTGAGGGTGGTGTTGGGGTCCCATTGAGTGTGGTGTTGAGGCCCCATTGAAGGTGGTGTTAGACCCATCTGAGGGTGGTGTTGAGACCCCATTGAGGGTGGTGTTGAAGTGCATTGAGGGTGGTGTTGAGGTCCCATCGAGGGGTGTTGAGGTCCCCATTGAGGGTGGTGTTGAGGCCCCATTGAGTGGTTGTGAGCTTGAGGTGGTTGGTGAGACCCCCATTGAGGGTGTGTTTAGACCCCATTGAGGTGGTGTTGATATCCCCATTGAGGGTGGTGTTGAGGCCCCATTAAGGGTGGTGTTGAGGCCCCATGAGGGTTGTGTTGAGACCCCATTGAGGGGGTGGGTTGAGGCCCCCATTGAGGTGGTGTCGAGGACCCATTGAGGTGGTGTCGAGGCCCCATTGAGGAGGTGTCGAGGCCCCATTGATGTGGTTTTGATGACCCACTGTAAGTGGTGTTAAGACCACCCATTGAGGGTGGTGTTAGAGGCCCCATTGAGGGTGGTTGTTGAGGCCTATGAGTGTTTAAACCCCATTGAGCGTGTGTTGAGGTCCCCTTGAGGGGTGGTGTTGGCCCCATTGAGGGTGGTGATGAGAGCCCCATTGAGGGTGGTGTTGAGGTCCCATTGAGGGTGGTGTTGGTGGTCCCATGGAGTGTGGTGTTGAGGCCCCATTGAGGTGGTGTTAAGACCCCATTGAGGGTGGTGTTGAGCCCCATTGAGGGTTGTGTTGGGCCCCATCGAGGGTGTGGTTGATGCCCCATCGAGGGTTTGTTGAGACCCCATTGAGGGTGGTGTTGAGGCCCCATTGAGGGTGGTGTTGAATGCCCATTGAGGGTGGTTGGGTGGTGTTGAGACCCCTTGAGGTTGGTGTTGAGCCCCATTGAGGGTGGTGTTGAGGCCCCATTAAGGGTTGTGTTGAGACCCATTGAGGGTGGTGTTGAGGCCCATTGAGGGTGGTGTTGAGACCACCATTGAGGGTGGTGTTGAGACCCATTGAGGGTGGTGTTGAGGCCCCATTGTAGGATGGTGTTGAGGCCCCATTGAGGGTGGTGTTGAGGCCCCATTGAGGGTGGTGTTTTTTGAGATCCCATTGAGGGTGTGTTGAGAGGGTGGTGTTGAGACCCCATTGAGGGTGGTGTTGAGGCCCCATTGAGGGTGGTGTTGAGGCCCCATTGAGGGTGGTGTTGAGACCCCATTGAGGGTGGTGTTGAGGCCACATTGAGGGTGGTGTTGAGGCCCCATTGCCGGTGCTGTTGGGGCTTTCTAGGCCTATAGGCTCCTGACTCCATAGACCGCCTTTGCACCGCTTGGTTTATATAGCCCTCCCTTCAGATTGACTCACTGCGCATGCTTCTCTCTCCCCCATCGCAAGCTCAGGAATCTTCCTCACGGGCCCCGAAGCCAAAGAAGCCAACTCATCTTCTCAGCGCATGCGCCCTAAACGCTCACCCCGCTCTATAGCTCCTCCCACGCTCCGATCGCGCGCCTCATCCATCGCGCCATAGAAGGCAGAAGGAAGCCCCTCCCCCCCACCAACCCCCCCGGCCGCGCCCTACCCTTCGGCCACGCACGCGCATTCCCTCTCCCCAGGCCGCGCCCTCCCTCAACCGGCACCGTCAGCGCGTTCTAT
The DNA here is from genome assembly GCA_019447015.1 of Hymenochirus boettgeri. Lineage (NCBI taxonomy): Eukaryota > Metazoa > Chordata > Amphibia > Anura > Pipidae > Hymenochirus > Hymenochirus boettgeri. The sequence goes on from JAACNH010000757.1 coordinate 23,441, forward strand.
ATAAAGGGCGGGGCCAGTAGGGGAAGATCCTGCGCGCCCCCGCTCCCAGCACGAGGCGGTTGAAGTGTCGGACGCAGAACTCAGGCCCCTCAGTCACCATGTCCTGGAGCGACTACATCACCAACCTCATGGACGTCAAGTGTGAGGACGCGGCCATCGTGGGCTTCAACCCCCCGTGTCTGTGGGCCTCTAGGCCGGGCGGCTTCCTGGAGAAAATCACGGTGAGAGGGGAGAGGCCCTGGGTGGGTCTGTCTATAGGGACAAATGGTACCTACCTAACCACTGGTACCTCCCTTATATAGAGACAACTGGTACTTACCCTACAACAGATACTTTCCTGACCACTGATACTTCATCTCTATATAGGGAGAGACCCCCTGTCCTTGTATATCCCCCCCCCAACCCAAAATATCCCCCATCCTTATATATCCCCTCCAACAACCCCAATATATAGCCCCATCCTTATATATCCCCTCCACAACCAATATACCCCCCACAACCCTATATATCCCCATCCTTGTATATCCCCCCCGCAAGCCAATATATCCCCATCCTTGTATATCCCCCCCGAAGCCAAATATCCCCATCCTTATATATCCCCCCCGCAAGCCAAATATATCCCCATCCTTATATCCCACGCAAGCCAATATATCCCCATCCTTATATATCCCCCCGCAAGCCAATATATCCCCATCCTTATATATCCCCCCCGCCAAGCCATATATCCCACCTTATAACCCCCCCGCAAACCAATATATTCCCATCCTTATATATCCCCCCCGCAAGCCAATATTACCCCCATCCTTATATATCCCCCCCGCAAGCCAATATATCCCCATCTTATATATCCCCCCTGCAACCCAATATACCACAAACCTATATATCCCCATCCTTATATACCCCCCCGCAAGCCAATATATCCCATCCTTGTATATCCCCCCCGCAAGCCAATAAATCCCCACTTTATATCCCCCCCACAACCTGATATATACCCCATCCTTAATATCCCCCCACCACAGTATATATCCCATCTATATACCCCCCCACAACCAATATACCCCATCCTAATACCCCCCACAACCGATATATATCCCCCCACCAACCCCCCCACAACCCGAAAATCCCCATCTTATATATCCCCCCCAACCCAATATATCCCCATCCTTATAATCCCCCCCAAAACCGTATATATATCCCCATCCTTATATACCCCCCCCCCCCCCCCCCCCCAACCCATATATATCCCACTACCCCATCCTTAATATCCCCCCCACAACCCTATATATATCCCCATCCTATATATCCCCCCACAACCCTATTATATCCCCATCCTTATATATCCCCCCCACCCAAACCCATATATATCCCCATCCTTATTTATCCCCCCACAACGATATATATCCCCATCCTATATATCCCCCCACAACGTATATATCCCCATCCTTATATACCCCCCGCAAGCCAAATATATCCCCATCCTTATACCCCCCCGCAAGCCAATATATATCCCCATCCTTATATACCCCCCGCACAGCCAATATATATCCCCATCCTTATATACCCCCCGCCAAGCCAATATATATCCCCATTCTTATATACCCCCCGCAAGCCAATATATATCCCCATCCTTATATACCCCCCGAAGCCAATATATATCCCCATCCTTATATACCCCCCGCAAGCCAATATATATCCCCATCCTTATATACCCCCCCGCAAGCCATATATATCCCCATCCTTATATACCCCCGCAAGCCAATATATATCCCCATCCTTGTATACCCCCCGCAAGCCAATATATATCCCCATCCTTTAATAACCCCCCGCAAGCCAATATATATCCCCATCCTTATATACCCCCCGCAACCCAATATATATCCCCATCCTTATATACCCCCCCGCAACCCAATAATATACCCATCCTTATATACCCCCCCGCAACCCAATATATATCCCCATCCTTATAATCCCCCCCCCAACCCAATATATATCCCCATCCTTATATATCCCCCCGAACCCAATATTTCCCCATCCTTATATATCCCCCCGCAACCCAGTATATAGCTCCCGGCCTTGTATATCCCCCCACAGCCCAATATATAGCCCCCCGGCCTTGTATATCCCCCCACAGCCCAATATATAGCCCCCCGGCCTTGTATATCCCTCCACAACCCAATATATAGCCCCCGGCCTTGTATACCCCCCACAACCCAATATACCCCCCGGCCTTGTATCCCCCCACAACCCAATATATAGCCCCCCGGCCTTGTATATCCCCCACAACCCAATTTATAGCCCCCCCGGCCTTGTATATCCCCTCACAACCCAATTTATAGCCCCCCCGGCCTGTATATCCCCTCACAACCCAATTTATAGCCCCCCCGCCTGTATATCCCCTCACAACCCAATTTATAGCCCCCCGGCCTTGTATATCCCCCACAACCCAATTTATAGCCCCCCCGGCCTTGTATAGCCCTCCCCGGCCTTGTATATCCCCCCACAACAACCAATTTATAGCCCTCCCCGGCCTTGTATATCCCCCCACAACCCAATTTTAGCCCCCGGCCTTGTATATCCCCACAACCCAATTTATAGCCCCCCGGCCTTGTATATCCCCCACAACCCAATTTATAGCCCCCCCCGGCCTTGTATATCCCCCACAACCCAATTTATAGCCCCCCGGCCTTGTATATCCCCCACAACCCAATTATAGCCCCCCCGGCCTTGTATATCCCCCACAACCCAATCTATAGCCCCCCATCCTTGTATATCCCCCACAGCCCAATATATAGACCCATCCTTATATGACCCCTATTCTTGTATAGACAACCACATCCCATATATAGACCCCCCACACCCAATATAGACCCCCATTCTTGTATAGATACTGCTTCAACCATAAATATAGAAAGCCTGATAATATAAGTCCCTCATCCTTCTAGAGGCCCCCACAAACCTATATATAGACCACGTTCTTGTAAAGTTTCTCCCACAACTTTTATAGAGCCCCAATATAGACCCCCACATCCCAGTATAGACTCCATCCTTGTATAGAACCCCACAACCCTATATATAGAGAACCCCACAACCCTATATATAGACCCCCTCTTGTATACACTCCCACAAACCTATATATAGACCCCCCCACAACCCAATGTAGAGATTCCATCCTTGTATAGAGGACCCCATTCTGTTTAGATACTCCCACAACCCTATAAAGTACCCCAATATAGACCCCAATCCTTGTATATAGACCCTCACAACCCAATATAGAGACATTCATTCTATGCATACTGTCCCAGCTACATTTCAGTCTATAATATATATATCTACTCTATTGGTTCTATATTGTCCATCCAGCTAGATTTGTCTTTAATGTATATTCACTGTACTCTATGGTATCCATACTGTCCCTCCAGCAACATTTCGATCTATAATATATATCCACTGTACTGTTGGATCTATACTGTCCCTCCAGCTACATTTGTCTATAATATATATCCACTGTACTCTGTTGGATCTATACTGTCCCTCCAGCTACATTTGTCTATAATGTATATCCACTGTACTCTATTGGATCTATACTGTCCCTCCAGCTACATTTCTGTCTATAATGTATATCCACTGTACTCTATGGTATCCATACTGTCCCTCCAGCTACATTTCTGTCTATAATATATATCCACTGTACTCTATTGGATCCATACTGTCCCAGCAACATTTCGTTAATATTATATCTACTCTAGTGTTCTATATTGTCCATCCAGCTAGATTTGTTTAATGTATATTCACTGTACTCATTGGATCTGTACTGTCCCTACAGCAACATTTCGATCTTATATATATATCCACTGTACTCTATGGTATCCATACTGTCCCTCCAGCTACATTTCTGTCTATAATATATATCCACTGTACTCTATTGGATCCATACTGTCCCAGCAACATTTCTGTCTAATATATATATCTACTCTATTGGTTCTATATTGTCCATCCAGCTAGATTGTCTTTAATGTATATTCACTGTACTCTATTGGATCTGTACTGTCCCTACAGCAAAATTTCGATCTATAATATATATCCACTGTACTCTATGGTATCCATACTGTTCCTCCAGCTACATTTCTGTCTATAATATATATCCACTGTACTCTATTGGATCCATACTGTCCCTCCAGCAACATTTCGGTTTATAATATATCCACTGTACTCTGGTATCCATACTGTCCCTCCAGCTACATTTCAGTCTATAATATATATCCACTGTACTCTATTGGATCCATACTGTCCCTCCAGCAACATTTCTGTCTATAATGTATCCACTGTACTCTATAGGATCTATACTGTCCCTCCAGCAACATTTCGATCTATAATATATATATCCACTGTGCTCTATTGGATCCATACTGTCCCTCCAGCTACATTTCTGTCTATAATATATATCCACTGTACTCTGGTATCCATACTGTCCCTCCAGCTACATTTGTCTATAATATATATCCACTGTACTTCATGAAATCAATACTGTATACATTTCGGTCTATGTAATGTATATCCCCTGTGCTGTTATCTACGATGTCCCCAGTTATGTATCTATCCCTAGTTATAAATACATAGGTCTGTCCATACAGAGATCTCTTCATTCTTTGATTCCTGCACAGTTGATTTGCCATACATATATTGAATTCCTGAACATTATAGTCTATAGATATAAGAGCAATAAAGTAAACTCCCACACTTGGGATGAAACCCTAAAGAACTAGGTCCCCCCTGGGAAACATTAGATTGGTTTACTGGTCCAGTTCCCAACACACTCCCTTCAGTACCTGTTCCATAGGAGGACATTCATCTTCCCATAGGCCAGGCCTTGGACCAATGGGCGAGGCCAGACTACCAGTACAGTCCCAATGTTAATATAACACTAGACTAATGTTGATTTCCCAGGGGTGTGATCCCCAGTTGTAGACAGTTTGTATGTGTAACTTTAATAAGGTTCATGTCTATGGTTAAGTGTCGCTGTAGGAATCCGGATCCTGTATGTAAATGTGGGAGAACAGCCGTTGTCTTGTGTCCAACCACCTAGAGCCTCTTGTGCCCTGTTCACACGGTTTAATGCTATTTTTCAGCTGCAGGTGACAATAGGTTAAATCCCACATTTAGCGTTGGTAATTTGTTGCGGTGAAATGGCTGCTTTGCAATGTCGGAATTGAACAGGAAGTGGCAGCTGCCCGAATATGGAGTTTACTGCATCCAGCAAACTTCCCCTTTTAACGGTTAATTTTTAATCTGGGCAAGTGAGATAATGTGGCAATAGGTACAGACTCTGCACGATGTCTTAACCCTGTCTTAGATCGCTGCTTCTATCCCTTGCTGCTCTGTGAATTCCTTTTAGTGCACATTATGGCAGATATTTGCTAGTAGAGCGTGCGGTTATGGCAGGGCTGTTTGTCACCGCTTCCTGTGTCGCGATCTTCCTGATCTAAATAGGACTGGGCGGGGTGCAGTCAGGAGCCTTGGGGTTAAGTCTGGGCTAAAAGCACATGGCTCAGTATTCTGATTCTTGGTTACAGAATCTGGTCTTATAATGGAGTTTATTCCCATCTTAATAGGACACATTGCAGCAGTAGAGGTTCATATACTGCTCTGTAGATTAAACTGTTGCCTACTAGTGCTTTAATTGGTGTATGCCCTCTGGTAAGCCACTTTCAGTCTGAATGCACACAAGGGAAACTTTGTTCTGATCACTTAATAGCAGTAGTTTAGATCCATAAGTGCAGATGGCATGGTTTAGTGGAGAGTTTGATATTAAACATGTCTTTGTTCCCTAAACCAATTGACCAATACAAGGTCAGCGCATTATATTTAACAGTACTAGCCAGTTGGACAATGTTAGAGCGTTTTTCTACAGACATCTAAAGTTCCCTTTATAGCTCTTAAAGGGAGTTTACCTATTTCGCGCTACCATACAGCAGGGATGACCATAGAGAGCTGAGAGACCGTTTTGGGAGGTCTAAGACATAAATCTGCTTATAATTTTGTGTGGTGGATTCCTATTTTTGACCAGAAGTATCTCTTGAGTCTTAACTTATCCTTTAAGATCCCACGAGTCCTAGAATTACCATGTTTGAAAGTGGAGGAAGAATATTTGGGGCGTTAACTTCCTGCACCTCCTGACTATTTGCAGGTACAGGAGTCTAAACTTTCTTTATTGCATTGCCACTGGAAATGGTAACTTCTCCTCCTGTTACAGGAAGGCTGTTTAATGAATCCTTTCTTCTTTACAGTTCCTTCCTGGGATTTATCCTGGTAACTGACCTCTTTAAACCACCACCGACCTCTAACCCTAACCACCTGAAAATGTGTAGGGTGAGGTTGATCACATGCTGCAGAGTAGTCCTACAGATGTGGCTAGTTTTAATAGGGAACAATCGTGACCTTTCCTGTGTCCTGCCAACCTTTTGTTAGCTGGTCGGCAATGGGTTAAGACTGGCCTTGCAGGGTGCGGTAGTATTGAAAGATTTTTACCATTCAAACAATGTCCTGCATTATAAGCGGTGTACGTTGGTCCGTACCATGGAACGGAGTCAGTTGACTCATTGCTCTAGTGTTAACAAGCCATAGAGGATGCCTAGACATGACTCAAAAGCTGGGCATGTTGTCAAAGCTTTAAAGGAAATGTTCACCCCTCAAATAAAATTCTATATAGTTAATCACCCCCAAATAGTTTGGGAAGCAGACGTAGGGATAATCTGTTATGTTCCACCGCGGCCTTCAAGCTTTTGCATGGAAAGGGAAATTCAGTCATTGGCTGTGATATCATCTGTTACATCCATGACTGACTGCTGGTAACCAATGTTCCATCTAATTGGAAAATGTGCGCATACAAAATGAAATTGTGCGCTACATACCGCAGCACTTATTTTCCAGCAGATTTTTGTTTGCGCCCCTTAGATGGAACACTGCTGGTAACTGGAAGAACCAGGGATTAGAAAGGGGTAACGGAAATCTGAATAACCTGAAATGCTGCCTGATGTTCTAACTATTGCAGATTTAGGGCTGATTTAGCTGTATACAATTTGAGGTGACTTTGCATTTAAGGCATCCTCAGCTGAAATGGTAAGCAAGCATACTTGTGCATATTTTTTGTCTTGGTGTTTAGGGCACGGTCCCACTGCAGCGCAAACGCAATCGTTTTCTTCATTAGGTATAGGAAACCACGTGATTGCGATTAAAAATGCAGGACGCAAATCGCAATCGTAACGCACCCGAAAACGAGCGTTTGGGTGCAAGATAACATGGAGTGAGTTCAGCTGCCCCTACTAGATGCTTTATAATGGTAAACACCTAGGTTAATAAGATAAAGATTCATCTAACTGGATTGTTGTGTGCGCCTCGGTAATGTAGTCCAGTTTTCTTCTTCATTAAAATTAATATAATTGTATGGGGACGGTCTTCCCAGGGAGTTGACGGAAGTGATGTAATAGCACGGACAGGAAGTTCCACCTCCTGTAATGGAGATATCACTTGTTGGGCGCAGTGGGGAAAGACTGGCGTACTCTCACCAATTCTTGAAGCTCAGTGTTGTGCCACTTCACCATTACAAGTTGGCACATCTTGTCCATGTTCATAGTGGGGAAACAAGTGGGCCACTGTAGAACTTTGTTCAGATACAAATGGCGGTAGATGTGGCATCCTGTTGGCCTTGCATGGTCTTAAAGCTAAACAATTGTAGATGCACCTTTCTCTGCACTTCCAGCCAAGCTGTTCAGTTTCAGGCTTTGTTCCTTTTGATCTGGTAACATTTCTCTGTTCTCCTTTCTGCACAATGAACTTGGTAATCATTAGCTGGGAAGGTGTGGAGAGCGCAGCCAGATAGATTGCTCTATGGGTGTGGCGTTGGTGTTTGCGAATACATCTAGGTTGGTATAATGTGTAAGGAGTAGTAAAGTGGAAAAAGATGTGGCTCTAGTACTAAACTAATACATCTCTGGCAAAGCTTCTCATGTTAATAAGGAACTTAACTGTCTGCCAGTATTTCAACTCGACCGGTTGCGTGGACCACTGATGGCTCCAAAATCAGATGGTATAAGCCTGCCAGACTTGGATACAGTTATCACAACGTCGATCTATTGCACCAGAGATTTCTGGGAGTTTTCACTTACACTGTCAATCAGGGCAAAATTACACGGCATAGCCTAAATGTGAACAGTGCTAATCGCCTGTAAATGGTTACTTATTGTAGCAAACGTCTCTTCCTCTAATGCTCCCCCATGTGACCATGGATGCTTTTCCAGGGGAAGTAGTAACAGGAGGTGCAGAAGGTCTTTAAGCAGTTTGTTTGGCTCCATAAAAGTTTTTCTGTTCTCCAGTAACAGAATATTTTGAAAAACTGTAGTGCAAACGCACGGTAACTCCATCATGGTAACATCTCGCATGCATTTCCGGGTGTTACAAGTGGGGCCTTAAGGCAAAATGGCTAAACCATAGACTGCAGAAGCCTGTGACTTAGTTTAAATGGGCTGTCCTAGAGATGGGGAGATTCCTTTTAACAGTGATGTATTGGAGCCCCAGCTGGCTGCCCCCCGTGTAAGGTTTGGGGAGAATAAGGGCACGAAACTGGATTCATGGTACAGCAGCTGTTTAGGAAGCAAAGGGGCATTGAGCTAGCAGCTGTCCATCTCCCTTAAGGAAATAAGCAGATTATTCTAAAATGGTTCCAGATTAGTTCTGGTTATGCTGACCCTACAGTAGCTTTGGCCAGGGGTCAGTCAAACTTGTGTTGAACATGCATGGTGGGTCATTTCAAGTGGGCTCCTGTGGGAAATTGGCTTAACCACATCCAAGAAATGGCTTTTCACAATGAGTGCAATTTAATTTCCCGTAATATGTTGAAAGTGCCCTTAAGATGTGTTAAGAGAACACTCTGCAGCATTAGCCAATCCTATCCCGTGCATTCCCCGATGGCTGCTGCATGGATTGTGGGAAATGATTGCAGAGCCTACATGCAGTCTAGAAACCAATAATAAGGTTACTTTATATTACATTTCCTTAGTGTTGACCATATTGGCTTGCAGCTTTGTACAAGTCTTGTCCCTTCCAACAGAATGTCTTTTCCAGCTGTCAGTGTAATGTTGCTGCTATAAGATCTTCGCTTGATAATTGCTTCACATTCTTCATACCAAGTCTGATGAAGGAAGCTGGGAACTGACCTCAACTGACTATTTAAAGTTATATTTTAATTTAAATAGAGGACCATACAACACTGCGTTACTGTTTATCCCGCCGTGCTCCTGGTAATTAACGTTGAGTATACCATCGTTCGGTATTTTTATACTTGATGACTTACAAAGCTGCTTTTCTGATCAATCCAAGTGAATTGTCAAATGCTGTAGCTCCCAGGATTCATGCGGGGGGGGGGGGGGCTCTGCAGAGCTTTTTTGTGATTGAGCCTTTGCTTGTATGTTGGACCTCTGGCCTTCCCTGGGGCTATGAAACATGTGATTTGTCATGTGACTTCCATGCCTAACCCTCCCTGTTCTCCTTCATGGGTAAAGCTTTGTACACGTGTAGGATTGCCGGTTGTGTACGCATCCCTTTGCTTGGCAATCATACATGCAGTGGCTTCGGCCAACCTTAGTTTGTGGTCCATCCTGGGAGATCAATGAAAAGGAACACGGGCCACTGTGGTTGTTGGCTAAGTGGTCACTCCCCCATTCCTCTAAGTCTGACAAGCTGGTAAATCACAGCGGTGGTGCATTCATCTAAGGGCCATATGATTGATTGTTGGCTGCGGCTACTTTTGCCACGACAGGGATTTGTCCTGATCGATAGGGGCAAATGATCAGCCAGGACGAATTGGATCTTCTACCCAGCATTAGGCTGGGTACACACCATCGGACATTAGGTGTCGGTCGGCCAGAAGTGTGTGTGGTCTGGCCTGTTTGTAAATCACGGCCAATCGTGTGGTTCCCTGTAGGGTCGCCACGAACGCCTGGCCAAACACTGTGCTCGGTCGGGACAAAAGCCTTGTCTGGTGTGTACCCAGCCTTGGAGATCAATAACCTGAGGCTGATCTGAATTCCACTGATCACAGCTGGAATTGTTTGCCAAAGGGGCCCTGCCTTATCTTGCAAGGGGAGACTTACAGGAAACCTTACAGGGGCTGTTCACGTGCTCTGCATTCCTGAGACATGATGGGACGAGTGCAGCTCGCTGGAATCAGATTTTTACACTCTCCCTCCTACTGACTTTGTAACGTTGGGCTTTTCAGTGAGCTAGTATCTTACTGTGCATCCCCAGTGCATGTGCATTAAACAATGTCGAGGTAGTGAGAGTGCTGTGTTCAGAGCTACTTCCCCTTTAATACTGATGCAGTGCAAGTTGCAGGCCTGGTTTGTGTTTCAGCTAAAGCTCACTCTGTCCTCCTGTTATGACCTTACATGGCGATGCTCAAACTCTGGCTTCCTGTGCAGGAAGGATGTGGGAGGACACAATGTGCCTTAACTCTTAAAACCCCAAGCTCCTTTTAATTAACTAGGCTGATTACTCTCTCCACACTCCCTGTACCAGTCTGTCCTGTTACATGTATGACCTATATAGGGGACTAGAAACATAACCTAACATTCTCCTCTTTGCATTTGCAGCCAGAAGAGATAAAGGTCTTTGTGTTGCCTGATAGGAGCAACTTGTTTGTGAAAGGCGTGACCCTGGGTGGGATGAAGTGTTCTGTGATCCGGGATGAGTTTGACACCCCTGATGTTCATTGCATGGATTTAAAGACCAAGAACCCAGATGGACCCAAGCTCAACGTAACCGTTGCCAAAACGAACACAGGTAACTTGCCATCGCAGGTTAGTCTAATGCCAAGGTGCGCTTTGCGTTGTTAGAGCCTGACCAGTGTGTTTTTTTCTCTCTACAGCACTTATCATCGTTGTGGCAGCAGATGGAATTCACGGCAGCCACTGTAACAGTAAAGCCCACAGCTTATGCGTATATCTTCGAAAACAAAACTTCTGAACCCCCCTCGGCCCCCCGTTACTACTGATTCGTTTATCTGTTCCGGCTGCCAACATTGGACCAACCCTCGGATTTCCTCCCCTTCTATTTGAGTTTCATGTTTTCACTTTTTTATCATGTTTTTGCCGCCCTGGTCATCAGAATGAATGGAAATTTTTCAGGGAATACAAATTTATATCTGATTTAAGAATAAAAAATATGCTGTATACAGTTCTTAGTGGGAGTCTTTATTTTATTGCCACAGTGATATTAATCTGCACAGCAACCGATTGGATGTTTTCTAAGGCTGGGTACACACCAGCAGATCAGATTTCTGATCAATAGTGCCATGGGTCGGATGGTAATATCTGGTGTGGGGCAGTTGGCCCCGACCAAGCCCATTTGGATGAACGGGCGATCGGGTCCGTTGGTAATCACGGCTGATTGTGCATTTCCCTATGCCACTATTGCCGCAACACTTGTCCTAGCTGAGCGCTGTCAGCGAGTGCTCAGTCTGGACAAATAGCCCTGGATATACCCAGCCTAAATCCTGGGTATAGTCTGTACTGCACAGCCATTGTTAGGGCCGGGCCCCACTAGTGTGTTCGCACACATTTTGCATGCAATTTTCAATAACATGGAAATCGCCACGAGGACACAAATTCCTGCGATTTCCCATGCGCATCCATTTTGGAAAGTCTGTACTGCCCCCTATTGACGGTTGCTGCAAGTCCCAAGTTCAATGCAAATGTTGCAGCTTTTTGGAGGGAATTTGCATACACAATAGACCACATACCTGAGAACAGCACATGGTTTAGTGGGAACTTTACCCAGAGTTCACCTCTCCTGGCTTTACTATAATTTCCGAAATCATTTTATACTTCTGGGCTGCTCAGGAAGACCCATTACAGGTATGAACACACTTACAGAACCACTATCAGGGCAAATAGAAAATATTCTCAAACCTTTAGTACAAATAACTCCGTTTCCTACAAGATAGAACAGATTTTCTGGATAAACTCTGACATTAGCAGGGTTATTCAATAAGTTTATTGTTTAAAATGGTGCTAATTTTGCCCCAACCAATCAGATCTTAGCTTTTAAATGTTACATAACATCTGATTGGTTGTGGCAAAATTAGCACCATTTTAAATGACAAGAACTTTTATTGAATCTTCCACCTGGTACAATTCTTGTCATTATGGATGTAGAATCCCTTTATAGCAATATTCCCCTATAGACAGTATTAATGCTTGCCGTAAATTTTTTTTACCCTCCAATAATACTAAATATAGTACTGCTGTAATCACCAAACTATCAAATTTACTCTTACTCACAATTTTACTTTCAACAAAGAAACCTACCTCCAGCTCATGGGGACTGCTATGGGAAGTAAAATGGCGCCACAATACGCAAATCTTTTTATGGCGAGGAGAGATTTCCAACATGCTCACACCATAAACCATACAGATATCGTTACATTGATATATTTATAATATGGACAGAAGGTGAGGAAAACCTCACTAAATGTCACAGCTCATTTACAAACGTCCATCCAAAGCACTAAAAATGGACTGCTTGGCAGATTCCATTCATTTTCTGGACACTACAATCTGCATTAAAGATGGTAAACTGCACATCTCCATCTATAGAAAACCTACAGACAAGTGCAGGTACCTCCATTTCTCCAGTTTCCATCCTATACACAGCAAAATTTCCATAATACACAGCCAGGCCATCTGGGAAACAATAGAATATGCTCGGACCCAGAGGATCGGAACACATCTTGATAAGCTAGCGTGGTCACTAACACAGAAAGGGTATAAGCCTAACATCCTCCACAAAAACATCAATAAGGCTCTGAAAACACCAAGAGAAAATCTACAATACAAAAGGGAAAAAACACATTCCACTAGTGACTACATACAACCCTACACTAGAGGGAATACGCACAGTATTGCAGCCAATTATCTCGGAGGATGACCCCCCTTAAACACATCTTTCCAGACCCTCCAATCTTAGCATTCCGACCAACCACCCAACTTCAGACAAACTGTTAAACAGAAAATAGTCTTCGGATCTCAATGGTCTCACTGTAGGGACCCAACCATGTAATAAAAAGAAATGTTAACTATGTCATCATATCAATGAATCAACCAACATAGCCCATGATAAAGGCACCTTCACCATTAAAGGATCCTACTGCTGTTCATCCAGGAATACAGTTTACATGATCCAATGTAACAAGTGGCAATGCACGTTATATTGGGGAAACAGAATCCAAAGAATATGCGTCTAGTTAGGAGTAACCCCATATAAATTGAGGGGGTGCTCCTATCCACTAAACATATAATACAAAGGAAAAGAAAAAAGTAGTGGAGATAGTGGGCACACCACCAGAGTATTACTTCAAAGTTAAAACTCCTTTATTATAATGCAAAAAAAACGGGAGTAAGTGCATATAAAGGACACACAATTAAAAACATCCAGCGCAGATAGATGATTAACATTATAAATTGGTATTGATAGTGATATACCGGTGTATCGTAAGTTCTGAATACAACAAGGATCACATAATAAAGCATATATATATTTTATAGCACAGTACCTAAAGATAAGATGGAACATCCTTACACCTGTCCTATCTGTATATTAGAATAATTAGAGTGCAAGTAACCACCTATTTATGATGGTACCTATTAACCCCTTAGTACAGGAGTGTAGGATATATGGCAGATCAAATCCCCAAATGAGTAACACAGGTAGGCAATACAATACCAATGTCCGCACTCAGTGTGAACATCCATGGAGCTTGGAGCATTATAATTAGGTGGTTACACTTTGAACTTCGAATGATCCTGTTATTTAACACAAATAGGGACATGGGATTCCTCAGCCACTATCAGGAATATGTTCCCCCATCCCTGACTGCTTGTCTGTATGTAACTAATTACTTTCACTCATTATGTCCTATTTACAGTTCCCTAATGTTGTTTTTATTGCTTTACTGCTTATAGTTCCCCCTATAGGCTTATCCTTGTTTTACATTCCTGACATAATAGGATTTCCCAAAAAAAGGTTGTAACTCTATCAACTTGAAAGATTTGCTGTACCCTGTGTTATTCAGTACTGCTTGACCCGAGGAAGAGAGAAGTGTATCTCTCGAAAGCTTGTCTGTAAAAATGAACTGTTAGGGCTAGGCCACACGAGTTTTTCGCGCGGTTGCGCACGCGTTTCGCGCTCGCTAAAATGGAAATCGCGGGAACGCGAAAATTCCCGCGATTTCCGATGCGATTGCGTGTCCGTTCGCGTTTTGGTAACGCATGCGTTCACCATTTTTGGTGCGTTAACGCGTCGTTTCCATAACGCGAAAAGACGAAAACGCATGCGCAAAACGCGAACGCACAAGAAAAGCGCACACAATGCGATAACGCTGGCGATTTTGTGATTCCTGTGTGTTGCAGTGTGGCCCCAGTCTATAATAAAAAGGTACCACATTATCCTACAGTACTCATCTCTTAGTATATGATACTGGAGTATTACGAAAAGGTGTATAACTCCTTAATCTGAGATTAAAGACCCTTTACCATCGGTCAGATGTATCTGAAGATCTTCAATGCCTGGAACATAGAGGATCCATATTGTTTATAAGAAAGGTAAATGATTAAGATGCAGATTAACATCCTAAGGAACATTGCACTGTCCCTGTATGTTCCATACAGCTACCCAGTCTGATAACTTAATGAATGTTGGGGGGGAATGCCTAATTGGCTTTAACATCTTACGAAGTGTGTGTGTGGTTGGCATAAGTGTGACACCCCTTTTAAGATTCATCTCCCAGCAGCTTCCATAATTCCTGGGTGGTGTCTTGTGCCAAAGTTACTGCAACTTTAATCGGAGTTAGGAACCAAACCGTCCCAAGGAGACCAGTTGTACAGTAGCAATATTACTGTCATGGCCAATGGACCAGCACATTCTGTATTCTGGAAAACTTGTAGTGCAATAACATTGCTGTGTGTATGGCCTTAAGGGGACTAACTAAAAAGGGTAATTTTCATTCATTTACACACCTGCCCTGCCAAGGGGGCGCTATAGGCTGGGTAATGCCTGCACTGCACCTATACATTATCTGAATGGACAAAGCTAGACAAGTGAGGTGGATTGCTGGTCCTGCAATCAGTGATTAATGTGTTATGGCCAATAGTAAGTGTGGACGTCCTACTGGAATATTCCAATGCACAATGGTTTGGTTCTGGTTATATTTGATTACTGTGGCTTTGCAGGCCTTCAATATCCTGTCTATAATGCCCCTTTTTAGGTCTGTAAATTTCAATGTCTCACTAGGTCATTTCTACGATGTATGGTTCATACAGGACACCATATCTTGTCAGTCAGCCTTGCACGTACGACGAACGTACGAAAACATAAGCACTGCCATTCCCAATCATTTGGCATGACCGATTGTCCTGGGTACATAGTGCCGCAGATATTTCAGGCTGACTGATTCGTTTGTATAATGTTTGGTCGGCCCAAGATATCTGCTTGTGTATACACAACGTAATGTAGGATAGCAGAATCTCTATTGCAGTAGATAGGATGGACCAGCCATACTGCTATGGGCAGGGGGGTAGGATTAATAATTCCTACCTCCCAATATTGTTTTGTTGAGGAGCTTTCAGCAGATAGTTTTCATCTGCCAGGTTGGTGCCCTGGGCCTTCCTGTATTAAAGATAGTGCTGAAGCACTCGGGAAGCCTGGCAGAAGCAGTTTCTTCGTGCTGACGCTCCATATAGAAATTATATTGGTAGACAAAGTACCAATCCTACCTCCCTGCCCCAGATACTTGTCGTTTTAGCTCTCTAGCCGTGTCTTGTCCTTGGCTGCTGCTGTGTACCTATGGATTATAAGGTGATTACCTTCCCTATGTGCTGCTGTGTGAGGTATAGCAGTTTGTGATAATGTCCCTGGTCTATTACCTTATAATAAATGTGCGGATACATTTTGTAAGTTACAGATCGGAAACGGTCGCCCTGATGTTTCTAATGGACCTAAAATGCAGCAGGAGATTCTGCGCCATCTATAAAATACCATTGCCCATCTAATGCAAGCAATAAGGAGTCTTCACTTACTCCCAGAATTCTCAAGTTACTCCTCTGTGTCACTGAGGCCAATGCACTTATCTTAAATAGAACCAAACATGTGAGATCTTCATGCTGCAAGGCTAAGCACCTTCCATTAAATGCATCGTGCATGGCTAGACTGAAACCAATAGAGCCTGCATCATGCTTCTAATGTAAATACCAAGCGGCCTTTCAGCGTGGTCATTTTATATGTGTCTGAGCCTTAAAGGGAAAGGTGCCAACCCTGAACGGATTGCTGTCTAGTTGTGCTAGTTGCTATTTATTTGTTCCTGGGAGTTCACAGTAATTAGGTTTTGTGACCATAGAACACGATGAGTCACCGGTGACTGTACACGTATAGGATCTCTCCGTCCGGGCCTTTTAACATAAAATCCTTTGTATCCTTAAAAAGACAAATAGCTGTGCCTGGATTAAGGAAACCAGATTCTGTGTTATATGTTGTTATTGCTATTCCTTTAAATGGGTATCCCTGCACCCTGTATATAAGAGAAATCATTTTATTAAAAGGTGCTGCCAGGCTGATTTACCTTCCAACATTCCGTATTTAAAGGGGAACTGTGGGCTCCACAGCTCTGTGTAATGTATTTCTCAATAGCACAACTTTAATAGTTACACTTATAGAAATAACATAGTACAGAGCTGCAGATGGAGGATAATGAAGTGAACCTGATCCCAGCACAGCTCTGTGTAATGTATTTCTCAATATCACAACTTTAATAGTTACATTTACAGAAATAACATAGTACAGAGCTGCAGGAGGTAGACAATGAAGTGAACTGGATCTTAGCACAGCTCTGTGTAATGTATTTCTCAATATCACAACTTTAATAGTTACGCTTATAGAAATAACATAGTACAGAGCTGCAGGGGGAGGGCAATGAATTGAACCTGATCTTAGCACAGCTCTGTGTAATGTATTTCTCAATATCACAACTTTAATAGTTACACTTTAGAATACATAGTACAGAGCTGCAGGGGAGGGCAATGAAGTGAACCTGATCTTAGCACAGCTCTTGTAATGTATTTCTCAATATCACAACTTTAATAGTTACACTTGTAGAAATAACATAGTACAGAGCTGCAGGGGGAGGGCAATGAAGTGAACCTGATCTTAGCACAGCTCTGTGTAATGTATTTCTCAATATTACAACTTTAATAGTTACACTTATAGAAATAACATAGTACAGAGCTGCAGGGGTAGACAATGAAGTGAACTGGATCTTAGCACAGCTCTGTGTAATGTATTTCTCAATATCACAACTTTAATAGTTACATTTACAGAAATAACATAGTACAGAGCTGCAGGGGGTAGACAATGAAGTGAACTGGATCTTAGCACATCCCTGTGTAATGTATTTCTCAATATCACAACTTTAATAGTTACACTTGTAGAAATAACATAGTACAGAGCTGCAGGGGGAGGGCAATGAAGTGAACCTGATCTTAGCACAGCCCTGTGTAATGTATTTCTCAATATCACAACGTTACACTTATAGAAATAACATGGTACAGAGCTGCAGGGGGAGGATAATGAAGTGAACCTGATCTTATCACAGCTCTGTGCAATTTATTTCTCAATATCACAACTTTAATAGTTACACTTATAGAAATAACATAGTACAGAGCTGCAGGGGGAGGATAATAAAGTGAACCTGATCCCAGCACAGCTCTGTGTAATGTATTTCTCAATATCACAACTTTAATAGTTACACTTATAGAAATAACATAGTACAGAGCTGCAGGAGGTAGACAATGAAGTGAACTGGATCTTAGCACAGCTCTGTGTAATGTATTTCTCAATATCACAACTTTAATAGTTACACTTATAGAAATAACATAGTACAGAGCTGCAGGAGGTAGACAATGAAGTGAACTGGATCTTAGCACAGCTCTGTGTAATGTATTTCTCAATATCACAACTTTAATATTTACACTTATAGAAATAACATAGTACAAAGCTGCAGGGGGAGGAGAATGAAGTGAACCTGATCTTAGCACAGCTCTGTGTAATGTATTTCTCAATATCACAACTTTAATAGTTACACTTATAGAAATAACATAGTACAGAGCTGCAGGGGGGGGAGAATGAAGTGAACCTGATCTTAGCACAGCTCTGTGTAATGTATTTCTCAATATCACAACTTTAATAGTTACACTTATAGAAATAACATAGTACAGAGCTGCAGGGGGTAGACAATGAAGTGAACTGGATCTTTGCACAGCTCTGTGTAATGTATTTCTTAACAGTGTATTTATTACAGGGGAATGTTGAGGGTTAGGTGATTGTTGGGTTAAAGGGTAAGCTCATGTGATGCAGGCTAAACTGGAGAACCTGGGGGTTCCATGAGCTGTATAAATGCCTTTGGCTGTCATTGGCGTGGTACACATTTCATCCCTCTGAAACAACTGTCCTGCTGATATCTACTACCTTGTGTGTCCCAGGCCTTGAAGGTAATGTTTGCTGCCTCTGATGATTGAAAGCCTTTGTCTGTACCAAGGATGAGGACCTTTAATGCTAAGGGCTGCATTTAGAAGGATTAATATCTGATACCATTGGCCATTTACAATTCTCATACACATCAATAAATTCTTGCAGAGTGTGTTCTCTAGTTGGCCAGGCCAGACTGGAACATTCCCCTTTAATTTCCCTTTTAAAGACCAGACTGGAACATTCCCCTTTAATTCCCCATCCAATGTCTAGGTCAATGGTTAGACCCAGTCTATGTGTGATATATATACTGTATACATATTATGAAGCGTGCACAGCATTTAAAGGGGAATGTTGGACTGGAGCTGACATTCCTTTACTGCTTGTCATAACTTGACAAATGAATGAAGCACCGCCCTTCATGGAAAGATTTACTTAAGGTGGGGAACCCATTTACTAAAGGTGGGACTAGTTAGTGGTCTAAGCGATACACTGTTTCTTTAAGAAAAGTTCTAGAATGATCTCAAATTCTACCACTACTATCCCATAATGGGCGACACTTCTCCGGTGTAGCAATGGGGAACTTTAGGGCTCAGAGTGTTTGAGACAGATCTGCAATAGAGTATAGTATATATATATATTGTATAGTATAGGGAGTATAACACCCCCATTCACAGCTTAAATTCAATCTTTATTAAACAAATATAGTAAAAAGCAACTATAGTATATAATCCTATTACCACACAAAACTCTAAGGCTGGGTACACACCAGCAGATATTTTCGGCCGACCGACCAATTCACGCCACTGAATCACACGAATGAACAATCGGACGTGACAGTAAATTCCGCACGATCCCTTATAGAGACCCTTGTTTATGCTGAACATACTTAGTTGCAACAATGTTAATCAATTTAAGGGCGTTTGCTCAAGCGTTTCGCGCTCGCGATTTTCGCTAAAATGGAAATCGCGGGAACGCAAAAATTCCCGCGATTTCCGATGCGCATGCGATTGAGCGTCTGTTCGCGTTTTGGTAACGCATGCGTTCACCATTTTTGGTGCGTAACACAGCGTTTCCATAACGCGAAACTCGAACGCAAACGCACAAGAAAAGCGCACACAATCGCGTGCGATAACGCTTGCGATTTTGTGCGCGATTCCTGTACGTTGCAGTGTGGTCTTAGCCTTACTTCTGTTTCCTCGTTCAATTTCTACATATGATACAATTTGTATCATTTAAACATTGTGTACAAAGACGGCTTTTTACATTTTGTTGCTTTTGTCTACTAGTTACTCAGGATAGAGATTCTTTTTTCGATTCTCTCAGGGCACGGCCCCATGACAACGCACTAAATCACGTAAACGATCGTGAGCGTTATCTTGTGCGTTTTTTCTCTTGCGCATGCGTTTTGCGCATGTGATTTGCCCGTTATCCGTTATGGAAATACATGCGTTAACGCACCAAAAACGGTGAACACGTGCGTTACCAAAACGCGAATTTCTTGGTCTTTA
Organism: Hymenochirus boettgeri; assembly: GCA_019447015.1. Classification (NCBI taxonomy): domain Eukaryota; kingdom Metazoa; phylum Chordata; class Amphibia; order Anura; family Pipidae; genus Hymenochirus; species Hymenochirus boettgeri. The sequence goes on from JAACNH010000757.1 coordinate 43,516, forward strand.
GAAGCTCCTAAGTATTTTTTGTCCGATAGTCGGTGATTTTTAGGCCATAAGAGTTTTCTGTCCGACTGACCGATAGTGTTGTGTATCGGAAATATCGCTCAGTGTTAATGTGGCCATACACTGGGAAAGGTTATCATGAACACATTTACAATCTTAACCTGACTGATACTTTGATAGACGGATGTACAATGTGAATTGTAGGTAGATGTACCATACATATTGTTCCACATTCAATTCGTTTCATGGTTAATGTCTAATGTCGTCTATTGTGAGGTTACGTTTACATTTAATCACAACTTCAGAAAACACTACAATCATTTTACCAATCGACTTAAAAAAACGACTTTCTCGATTGTAATCACAATCGATATTATAATATAATGTGGCATAATAACATCTGGAAAAATACTGTTTTTTGCCCAGTCAATGGAAACGACGGATTGTACATAAAATCCGAATCTGACGGGCAATCGGTCCTGTTGGTAAATCATGGCCAATCGTGCGGTTCACAATGGGGAATTGATTTTAATATTTGTTAAAGACTGAGATGATCACAAAGCAGTCATTGTTGTATTGTGTAATTTGTCTCCTTTCTGACACTAAAAAACAATAGGGTAGTCTCTCAAATCCTTGGCTGCCTTTTCAAAGTTAATGCTGTCCTGTTGGTACCCCACTAAGAAGTGGGGCCGGGCACGTGCTTTGTGCTCTCAATAGAGAGTTACCTGCAGTGGGTTTACGGTAGACATTTATCTGTAGTTCCTTTCTAGTTTTTTTTAATGAAGAAATGGACATTGGGTGAAGCTTTTCTCATATGTAAAGGTTTGTACACACGTATGATCGCTGGTGCCAACCCGTGACGCACGATGTTTCTACACAGCGCGGTTCATAAACCAGGGTCTATATAAAGGTTCGCACACACGTACAATCTTTCTGCTGACGAACAAACCCCGGCCAAAAGGCACAAGGATTTAGTCTGATAATGTGTGTATGCGTTTGGTCAGTCATAGTTCATATATCCGCCATGTTCGTTGATCCTTGGAAGAAGAGAGACTGTTGGGATGCGATCCGACCTGTGTGCTGCCATCTGGCAGTGAATCAAGGGATTGCCCAACACACAACCTAACCCGATATAAGCAACCAAACTATGTAGACAGCAAATTGCAGAGCAGATTGCATTGAAGGGCAGCACGAATGGTCAATCAGATGCCCCCAATTCCGCTAGCCAATTAGATAGGATAGAGTGACATACCTACACAGAGCAGAGATTCTTTCCTTAAGAGGAGATCTGAGGTGGTCTGAGCTGCACAGTCAGGGAGTTCTGACAGCTCTCCAGTCCACAAATCACCCAGTGTTACAGCCAGCCCTCCAGTCCACAAATCAAGGTGTTACAGCCAGCCCTCCAGTCCACAAATCACCCAGTGTTATAGCCAGCCCTCCAGTCCACAAATCAACGTGTTACAGCCAGCCCTCCAGTCCACAAATCACCCAGTGTTACAGCCAGCCCTCCAGTCCACAAATCACGCAGTGTTACAGCCAGCCCTCCAGTCTACAAATCACCCAGTGTAACAGCCAGCCCTCCAGTCCACAAATCACTCAGTATTACAGCCAGCCCTCCAGCCAACAAATCACTCAGTATTACAGCCAGCCCTCCAGCCAACAAATCACCCAGTATTACAGCGAGCCCTCCAGCCAACAAATCACCCAGTGTTACAGCCAGCCCTCCAGTAGTTATGTAATTTTTAGGGCTGCACTGATGGAATCTAATGGAAATTAACTGGTCATTGTGAGCCGCTGTAAATACAGTTAATTGCAGTCAGATGTAATTAGTGATAATTTGTCACATTTTAATTATAACTTATATAGGCCTATAAATCTATTGGGTGGCGCGGGTGTGGGTTACGGTTTGGAGGGCGTGGGTTACAGTTTGGCGGGCGTGGGTTACGGTTTGGCGGGCGTGGGTTACGGTTTGGCGGGTGTGGCTGGGTATCTGTTTGATTTCAGGACTGTAATCTGACCTTTGTGCTGCCATCTGCTGGCTAATCGAGTGATCGCCCCTCCGATATGGAGAAGAAGCCACACAAGCCTGAACGAGAAATCCTTGTTTGGAGCCATCGCTCGTATCCACTGTTTCTGCCTTGTTTATTTACTGATGTCTGGTGGCAACCAGTGAATGTGATGAATCTAATGTACCGTGGATAATAAATCGTGGACTTGGGATACCAGACGAGAGTCTAAATTCCAAGCGCTAGACAGGAGGAACATAATGACGGATTATTATTATAATATCCAGATAACATGTCCCAGGCAGGCTGAGGCCACACTGTGGTCCCTATTTATAAAGGCGCGGTATCGCTTTTTATAGATACTGTGCCTTTAACGATCTTTATAACGATTATTAATTTAGGATCGTTATTTGCAAATTACCGATAACGACCGTAATTTACCAATAACAACTGCAAATTACCGGTTAACCACCGTAAACCTACGATAACGCGGTCGCTTTTACGATCCCCATAAAATACCATTGCAGTAGTTTACTACACATAGTATTCTATGACTGAACGTAGTTAATTAACGAACGTTTGGTGTAAATGTACGAACACGGTTGTACATTATCGATAACCCGTGGAATCGTTAAATTGCGATACAGCGCATTTACAAATAGGGCCCTGTATCTCTTACGTGCGCTTTCGGAAACGGGCACACAAGTGCATTCGATTGTTAGCCTGTTTCCGCCACGCTTGTGTGCATTGACGTACGCTGGGATTACACAATGTTGCACGATCGGAGTGTATACATTTGTGCAATAAAATCGCATGCGCTCTAACAGATTGCAGCACAGAGACACCGCAATCCACTATCGTGCCCACCACAATTGGGCCCCACTAGTGGGTCGCGTGTTAAAATGCGTTGATGGGGCTTAGCCCTTAGTGCCCTATCAACCCTATAGGACGGAATTAAGATGGAAGGCTAATTTGATTGGTTTATGGGGCAATAAGGTATTGTTTGCAGCACCCAATAAGATTTTAACTTTTTACTGGGTTAGTGCTGTTGGGTAATATCTGATTGGTTGCTGCAAACCTTTGCACCTTTTATAACCCTGACAGTAGCTCTTGTTAATGGACAGGGCCCCGATACCGTAATGCACTGCAAGATACCAGACGTCACCACAGGTATCAGTGTGTGCAGGTATTTGCATAGAGGGAATGTGTTTTGCGTAAAACCAAATGCTGAGTTTTACAGGATCAGCCAAATAAAGGAGAATAGACCCGACCTCCATGGATTGTTCTCCCCGGAAATAAGACATTTACATGGGATCCGTAAAGCACACGCAAACAGACATGATGTTGATTGTGGGAGTAGCTACAGCTTTAACACGCCTTTATATCGTGGATAATGCACCCCAACTGTAAATTATAAGGATATTAGTTATATAGTGGATAATGCACCCCAACTGTAAATTATAAGGATATTAGTTATATAGTGGATAATGCACCCCAACTGTAAATTATAAGGATATTAGTTATATCGTGGATAATGCACCCCAACTGTAAATTATAAGGATATTAGTTATATAGTGGATAATGCACCCCAACTGTAAATTATAAGGATATTAGTTATAGTGGATATGCACCCCAACTGTAAATTATAAGGAATTAGTTATTAGTGGATAATGCCCCCCCAACTGTAAATTATAAGGATATTATTATATCGTGGATAATGCAACCCCCACTGTAAATTATAAGGATATTAGATATATAGTGGATAATGCACCCCAACTGTAAATATAAGGATATTAGTATATAGTGGATAATGCACCCCCACTGTAATTATAAGGATATTAGTTATATCGTGGATAATGCACCAACTGTAAATTATAAGGATATTAGTATATAGTGGATAATGCACCCCCAACTGTAAATTATAAGGATATTAGTATTAATAGTGGATAATGCACCCCAACTGTAATTATAAGGATATTAGTTATATAGTGGATAATGCACCCAACTGTAAATTATAAGGATAGTTATAGTAGTGGATAATGCACCCCAACTGTAAATTATAAGGATATTGTTATAAGTGGATAATGCACCAACTGTAATTATAAGGATATTGTTATATAGTGGATAATGCACCCCAACTGTAAATTATAAGGATATTAGTTATATGTATAATGCACCCCAACTGTAAATTATAAGGATATTAGTTATATAGTGGATAAGCACCCAACTGTAAATATAAGGATATTAGTGATATAGTAAATAATGCACCCCAACTGTAAATTATAAGGATATTAGTATATAGTGGATAATGCACCCCCAACTGTAAATTATAAGGATATTAGTGATATAGTAAATAATGCCCCCAACTGTAAATATAAGGATATTAGTATATGTGGATAATGCACCCCAACTGTAAATATAAGGATATTAGTTATATGTGGATAATGCACCCCAACTGTAAATTATAAGGATAAGTTATATAGTGGATAATGCACCCCCAACTGTAAATTATAAGGATATTGTTATATATGTATAATGCACCCCAACTGTAATTATAAGGATATTAGTTATATAGTGGATAATGCACCCCCAACTGTAAATTATAAGGATATTAGTTATATAGTGGATAATGCACCCCAACTGTAAATTATAAGGATAAGTATATAGTAAGAATGCACCCAACTGTAAATTATAAGGATATTAGTGATATAGTAAATAATGCACCCCAACTGTAAATTATAAGGATATTAGTTATATAGTGGATAATGCACCCGAACTGTAAATTATAAGGATATAGTTATATAGTGGATAATGCACCCCAACTGTAATTATAAGGATATTAGTTATATAGTGGAAATGCACACCAACTGTAAATATAAGGATATTAGTTATATGTGGATAATGCACCGAACTGTAAATTAAGGATATTGGTTATATAGTGGATAATGCACCCCAACTGTAAATTATAAGGATATTAGTGATATAGTAAATAATGCACCCCCAACTGTAAATTATAAGGATATTAGTTATATAGTGGATAATGCACCCGAACTGTAAATTATAAGTATATTAGTGATATAGTGGATAATGCACCCCAACTGTAAATTATAAGGATATTAGTGATATAGTGGATAATGCACCCCAACTGTAAATTATAAGGATATTAGTGATATAGTAAATAATGCACCCCCAACTGTAAATTATAAGGATATTAGTTATATAGTGGATAATGCACCGAACTGTAAATTATAGATATTAGTTATATAGGATAAGCACCCCAACTGTAAATTATAGGATATTAGTTATATAGTAGATAATGCACCCCAACTGTAAATTATAAGGATATTAGTTATATAGTAGATAATGCACCCCAACTGTAAATTATAAGGATATTAGTTATATAGTGGATAATGCACCCCCAACTGTAAATTATAAGGATATTAGTTATATAGAGGATAATGCACCCCAACTGTAAATTATAGGATATTAGTTATATAGTGGATAATGCACCCCAACTGTAAATTATAAGGATATTAGTTATATGTGGATACTGCACCCCAACTGTAATTATAGGATATTAGTATATAGTGGATAATGCACCCCAACTGTAATTATAAGGATATTAGTTATATAGTAAAAATGCACCCCAACTGTAAATTATAAGGATATTAGTTATATAGTGGATAATGCACCCAACTGTAAATTAAAGGATATAGTTATAGTAAATAATGCACCCCAACTGAAATTATAAGATATAGTTATATAGTAAATAATGCACCCCAACTGTAAATTATAAGGATATTAGTTATATAGTGGATAATGCACCCCAACTGTAAATTATAAGGATATTAGTTAATAGTAAATAATGCACCCCAACTGTAAATTATAAGGATATTAGTTATATAGTGGATAATGCACCCCAACTGTAAAATATAAGGATATTAGTTATATAGTAAATAATGCACCCCAACTGTAAATTATAAGGATATTAGTGATATAGTAAATAATGCACCCCAACTGTAAATTATAAGGATATTAGTTATATAGTGGATAATGCACCCCCAACTGTAAATTATAAGGATATTAGTTATATAGTGGATAATACACCCCGAACTGTAAATTATAAGGATATTAGAAGTCACTGAGGAGTTCTGTGTCCATATAAAGGTACAAGGACACAGACTGAGTTATACAGGGAACTCTGGGTACCACTCATGTATTATAAGGGATAATGTATCTCCTACTGTAAATTATAAGGATATTAGAAGTCACTGAGGAGTTCCATGACCATATAAAAGAACGAGGCCGCAGGGCGAGTACCTTTTATACAGGGCATGGAACTCCAAGGTGACTTCTAATATCCCTATAATTTACAGTTGGGGGTGCATTATTTATTATAACCTACCCGTGTGGCTTCTGGTTTGCTTCTCCTCCTGGAACTGTAAGATTATAAGGCTATAATCTTACAGTTCCGCCCATAGAAATCCACTAATGGGGTAGGTTATATAATATTTCTGAGATTGATTGGTCATACTGCAGCTATAGGTTATCTGTACTTCCACTTATAGGGGTATAAATATATTAACATATGCTAATAGCAGGGTTTGGTGGGCTGAAGCATTATAGCGCGCTATATATGGACTATGAGGATTATACATAGAACATTCATTCTTGTCACCCCATCTATGTAGAAAATAATAGAAAACTGTCCCTGGTCAATAGACACCATATTGTCCTTATTGTGTCCTCATTAAACACCGGCACAGGGTTTTTTCATTATACAGTAGTTCAATTGTGTCCCTTATACAGACGTTGGCATTGGGTGGATAATCCTCTATGTACATTATAAGCATGAGGGAGATGCACTCTGGGAAAACCTGCTCATTTCAAGGCAAAGCTGTAAGCAGAATTGAAGCGCAGGGTGTTAATAAAGGAGGCCAGGGAATGTTAATGTGGGTGAAGTGGGACAGATGTAGAGCTATTGTGGGGGAACGTGCACAGCTGATGTGCAGTGACACATGTTATGGGATTGAGGGAACAGGTGCAGACTATAATATTATTAACAACCCCCGGGATCAGCTTGTAACCCTGTAGGAACCTAATGGCTGAGCTGCCATACTGCTGCTACACTGCCTGGGGGGAGAACCGTGAGCAGGAACAATGACAGGTGGTAGAACATTGTGTCCATTTTCTTAAAGGAAAATCTGCACTAAGCAGGTGTCTCTGAGGCATTCACAATAATAGTAACAGCATGGCAACTCCTACCCATTGCAATCAGTATGCATAACACAGCTATGGGCCGTCAATAGGCTGTTTATAGACAAATTATAATTAGAGTGATGCCTCTCGCCAGCTAGAAATGAATGGGCGGGATTCACACACAATGAAAGTGTCGGTATTTATTAGCTATAAATTATGAATACAGAGACATTAATTAAATCTGTATCATTGGTTCTGAACTATGACATCATCACGTGACACAATAATGTATTCCCTGCTGTAAAATATAAGAATATTAGATTCCACCTCAGAGTTTCATTCCTGGTCCTTAGGACCACAGCCAGCCAGCCCGGCGTTAAGGCAGAGATGTGTTATTAATAGGCCTAAGCCACACTGGCGCGGTTCTTACGCGTTTTGCGATCCGTTAGCGTGTGAGAATTGCATGCCAGTTCATTCTAAAACGGCAGCATTGCAATGACGCTTTTCACACGCGGTACTGTGCATTAACAGCGCGTACATAGAGCAGCGGAGACTACACGTTGGATAACACGTGACTAGATTGTCAGCTCTCCGTTCCAGGAAGACACATTTCTCTTTTCTCGTGTACCTTTAATGTTTCCTGTAAGGGATCATATCACCTGTAAGGGATAATAGCGTAAGCACAGGCAAAGCATGATGGGTAAAAACACAGCACTGTGGGAAAACATGGTTTAGAAGTTGCATCACCTGTGATATAAATAGCCTCGATGTGTCGCAATGCAGCAAAAAGCTCCATATTTAAAGGGCCACACACCCACGGGGAACACCAAGAGATTATTTGTTGGCGTTGAAGCGAGAATATACAATGCACATGCGACATGGACACCTGCAGTAATTAAAGCCTGGGGTTTTTCTTAATTCTTCTTCTCCAGTCAGCCATGTAGTTGTGTAGTGAGAGTTTGACACAATGGCACCATCTGGTGGACATTGGTTGTAAGTACATCAATATTCTGAATTATTAATGGGTCATTTCCCTATGTCTCCAAATATCCACATTTTGGTGGATTTTACCCAATGACATGGGGGCTATGGTACAGTCCATGGGCACCACTTCAATACCCCCCCTATTATAAATAAAAACCCGAGGATGCCAATACAATGTAACCCCCAAACCTCCACCCCCATTGCATATAAAACCATTGAGATCGAATCTATAGGGATAACCAGCTCAGACGGAACCTTCCAGTAATCTCCTGGTAATGGGGGTGTCCGACTGCTGAAAGGAACTTCTATTGGCCAATACAAGGTTGAAATCAATTATAGGAGAATAGCTTTCAGACCTTATATTTTACACAAGGACCCCTCCCTAGATATATTGGCCCCTTCTTCCATGTTGACTCCCACCCTAATGGATTCATCTTGATGATTGACCTATCAATCTCTATTTTACCCAGCCCCCTTACGGCTGTGACACGGTTATTCTCTCTTATCATAACAATGTGTGTGACGTGTCTATTATTAATAAAACGCCACACTGGAGACAGAATGGGGTTTTTATAATAAGGCCACAGTCTACTGTGCCGTTCCTCTGCTACAACCAATCAGATTTTTGCTCATTACAGTAAACCTTTTCTGATTGGTTCCTACACATTACCAGCATCTTATTACACAATCCCCAATGTAGTGAGGTCATTGTTGGACATTCCCTCATTAGAAGGTGGCGCCCAGACCCTATTGCAGGTTCCACATTCTCCTACCGGGTCCGACACCGGATATTATCCCGATTTACCACGTGTCTATAATAAGGGCAAGACCAGGAATTCATTAGTAACGAAATATTGTTTATATAAAACCTGTACAGGGTGGAACATTAGATACAGATTAAATGCGGAGACCACAGATCACAAACATACAAGGGGAGCCGTCGGCCAACATATGTGTGCATGACAGTGTTAAAGTGCAAAGCCCTGTCGTGTAGCCGTGCTCGTCTTAGGGGTGTCACTTCTCCTGGAAATGGCCACCGGGTGGGGGGAGGGATTCAATTAAAAAACACGGAGTCTCTCCAGTCTGTGTAAACGTGGAACACAAGTCACCACATGGAAAGAACATGGACAGTGATCAATAAGGCCGGGTAGCCGGGATATTACAATGCATTATGGGGATTAACCAGTCACATTTTAAAGGGATACAGGGAGGAATCAGTTCAGGATCAGAATCAATTTAACGAAAGCAACACCAGGTGTGAAATCGGTCACGGGGAGAGTTACGTAGAGGTTTCCAGTTGTAGCCCCATAGACGTTAAGGAAAAGTCCCAAGGTCACACTATGACGGCTGGATAAGACACCGTACGCGCCGGCTCGTCGTGCAGGGCGCGGGGAGATTCGGCAATACTGCCAAACGAAGGGGAGGGGCGGAGCAGTGGGGTGTGCTCACTGTCACTCTCGTCGCCGCGACTGTTGTCTGCGGCGTTCCCATCACTGTCGGAATCAGAGTCGGAATCAGAGCGGAAAACGCGGTGTTTACACACCGGGCAACTCTTCTTGGTTTTAGTCAGCCAAGGATCCACACAGCTGCAGTGATAGGCTGGAAATAGATCAAACAACATATGGCTATTAATAGATACACAATTCTGCTCCTCCCACAAAGGGGTGAGAGTCTGTCCCTTCCATAGTGTGGTAGTGACACGGAAAAAACGGTGACTTTGCTCCTTGTGCCGTGTCATTCTGCACAGAGTCTGTCCCCCCATACAGGGTGCCAGTGACAAAGGCAGAAGGAGCAGAGAGTCTGTCCCTCCCCCTTAAGGGTGCCAGTGACAAGGACAGAAGGAGAAAAGAGTCTGTCCCTCCCCCTTAAGGGTGCCAGTGACACAGACCAAAGGAGCAGAGAGTCTGTCCCTCCCCCTTAAGGGTGCCAGTGACACAGACCAAAGGAGCAGAGAGTCTGTCCCTCCCCCTTAAGGGTGCCAGTGACACAGACCAAAGGAGCAGAGAGTCTGTCCCTCCCCTTAAGGGTGCCGTGACACAGACCAAAGGAGCAGAGAGTCTGTCCCTTCCCTTAAGGGTGCCAGTGACACAGACCAAAGGAGCAGAGAGTCTGTCCCCCCCCCTAAGGGTGCCAGTGACACAGACCAAAGGAGCAGAGAGTCTGTCCCTCCCCCTTAAGGGTGCCAGTGACACACACCAAAGGAGCAGAGAGTCTGTCCCTCCCCCTTAAGGGTTCCAGTGACAAGGACATAAGAAGCAAAGAGTCTGCCCCCCCCCCTTAAGGGTGCCAGTGTCACAGACCAAAGGAGCAGAGAGTCTGTCCCTCCCCCTTAAGGGTGCCAGTGACACACACCAAAGGAGCAGAGAGTCTGTTCCTCCCACTAGACAAAGGAGCAAAGAGTCTGCCCCCCCCCTTAAGGGTGCCAGTGACACACACCAAAGGAGCAGAGAGTCTGTTCCTCCCACTAGACAAAGGAGCAAAGAGTCTGTCCCTCCCCCTTAAGGGTGCCAGTGACACAGACCAAAGAAGCAGAGAGTCTGTCCCTCCCCCTTAAGGGTGCCAGTGACACACACCAAAGGAGCAGAGAGTCTGTCCCTCCCACTAAAGGGTGCCAGTGACAAGGACAGGAGTCTGTCCCTCCCACTAAAGGGTGCCAGTGACAAGGACAGAAGGAGAAAAGAGTCTGTCCCTCCCCCTTAAGGGTGCCAGTGACAAGGACAGAAGGAGCAGAGAGTCTTTCCCTCCCCCTTAAGGGTGCCAGTGACACAGACCAAAGGAGCAGAGAGTCTGTCCCTCCCCCTTAAGGGTGCCAGTGACACACACAAAGGAGCCAAACGGTCGGTCCTCCCCCTTAAGGGTGCCAGTGACACACACCAAAGGAGCAGAGAGTCTGTCCCTCCCACTAAAGGGTGCCAGTGACACACACCAAAGGAGCAGAGAGTCTGTCCCAACCCCTTCAGGGTGCCAGTGACACAGACAGAAGGAGCAGAGAGTCTGTCCCTCCCCATTAAGGGTGCCAGTGACACACACCAAAGGAGCAGAGTCTATCCCTCCCCATTAAGGGTGCCAGTGACACAGACAGAAGGAGCAGAGAGTCTGTCCCTCCCCTTAAGGGTGCAAGTGACAAGGACAGAAGGAGCAGAGAGTCTGTCCCTCCCCCTTAAGGGTGCAAGTGACACAGACAGAAGGAGCAGAGAGTCCTTCCCTCCCCATACAGGGTGACATGGTCAGGATATTTTCCCAGGCCTTACCATGTGAGCAGGGCAGTACACGCAGTTTGTCCCCTTCCTCATATTCCTCCAGACATATCGCACAAACATCATAATCATCACCTGAAAGAGAGACATGTTTCCGGTCAATATATCCATAGATGAGATACGTCAAACCTGCAGCCCTCTAGATAGTTCAATCGAGTATACAGCCCAGTCACTTGCCCTCTGCCTCACATTTAGCACAGGAATGGTAAAGTAAGATTCTCTCAGGCTTCTTCAACAAAGTTCTTATCGTTAAAAATGGTGCTAAATTTGCCCCAACCAATCAGATGTTAGCTTTCAAATGTTAAATAAGATCTGATTGGTTGGGGCAAAATTAGCACCAAATTTAAATGGGATTGTCGTATTCCCTGTATTTGAAGAAAAGCTAAATTATAATTTATTATTAAACTGCAGATTAAAACGATCACTAGCCACTTTCCATTTTAATGGCATGGCCACATTGCGCATGCGATTTCTTTGCGTATGCGTTTTTTTTATTAGATATAGAAAAACGCATGCGATTGTGATAAAAAAATGCGGAACGCAAATCGCAATCGCATCCCACCCGAAAACACGCGTTTCGCTGCTTTGCCGCGATTTCAATGATCGGAACAAACGCATGCGCAAAAAAAACCCGCGATAGTGTGGCGTAGCCCTTAGTGAACAAAAATACAACAGTGCAAAGTCAGTAAAAATCCTCCAGCAAGACACGGGGCAGTCCAGTCCTCATGGGGCTGTTCTCACCTTTCTTGAACTTGTGAATAGGGATTTTCTTTAGTTGTTCTTTCGACAGTCGATTTCTGCGCATCCGTTTGCGATGCTGAAAGCAACGTACAATCTGAAAAGGAAATCAAAGAGTTTGTATGAGACCCCAGAGAGACAGGCCCGGGAGACTGCAAGAGAGAGAGCCGAGAGGGATAGAGAGACTGGAACAAAGAACCAATGAACATGGTTATCACAAATCAGCCTGGGGATATATAAACTATATACAGTATAGAAAGCCAGCACTTACCATCACAGCGCACATGATTATAATCACCACTGACACAACCACGATGAAAGGAACCAGATAGTAACCCAGGGAGAAATAGTTATCCGGAACCAAGTAGATGTGAGAACTGTAAAGAACACACCACATCAGTGGGTAGGGCCACACAGCTCCACCAATCACACTATAGGCATTAGAAGATTCTATTAACGCTTCATATTGTCTGAAATCTGAGCTAGAAATCAAGTGCATAGTGTATAATACGTCACTTTAGATTCACAGCAGCCCAATGACAGTTACGTTGCAGAATTAACCCATGGGTGCTGCCATTTTGTAACCCTCCTGTACCCAATGGGTATTGCACGTGCTCAATAGACCTGATTTGGGGCCTAGGCAAAATAGTTTACACTTTTTGTGTGACTTTTGGGTTAACACCTATATTGGATACTAAATACTTTCCGTATAAATTATAAACTGTGCATATGGATTATATGGATTGTTAAAGCATGCAATAAATTAACACTGTATACACTGGATACAATGTTACAGTAGCTCCTTTTAAATAAAGCAGCCCTTTAATAAAGGACAGGTATCTTTAAAGCAATTTTTGACCCAGATTCAAATGTACCTACCAACAGTTGCCTTTAAATTGTGCTGAAATGTCTGTAGCTGTTTAAGGCGTGGATTTCTATGGGAGGAACTGTAAGATTATAGCTTTATAATCTTACGGTTCCAGGAGGAGAAGGAAACCAGACGGGTAGGTTATAATAAATAATGCACCTTGAACTGTAAATTAAAGGGATATTAGAAGTCACCTTGGAGTTTCGGGCCCTGTATAAAAGGTACTCACTTTTATATGGTCACGGAACTCCTCGGTGTCTTCTAATATCCTTATAATTTACAGTTGGGGGTGCATTATCCACTATATAATAAAAAATTAAAATTATAGTGCGTATTAATTTTTTTTTTAAAAAATGAAATGCACCTGGGGCAGGAGGTAGGATTGGTACTTTCTACCTCCCAACATAATTTCTATGAGAAGCAGCAGCACAAAGAAAACTACTTCTGCCAGTCTTACTGAGTGCTTCAGCACTATCTTTTATACAGGATGGTCCAGGGCATTAACCTGGCAGGTGAAAACTTTGTGTGTTCTAGCTCCTCAATGAAACAAAATAGGGAAGTAGGGAATAATCGATCCTATCTCCCTGCCCCAGGTAATTTGTATTTTTAAAACATTATTTTTTACAGTATAGTTTAAATCCATTGTAGGTGCAGGTTTTTTAGCAGGAGAGTCAGTCCCGAGGAAGCTAGCCACAGTGCAGCAAGGGCTTTCAGCTTACAAAAGTACAGATGGCTGGTTGGGCTTAAAATAATTTGGCCAAGTTATTGAACCAATTGCTTTTATTTATCCAGAGAGAAGGGCAGGCTTTTTAAAGTAGCATCATAGAGGGAATTTGAATTGAGTGTGCACTAGGCTTCTTGTGGGGAAGGGAGTTATCAGCTATAATCGTTCACTCCCTCTTCAACAATTTAGTGAGCCGGTTATGAGTTTGAGCATGCTCAGAGGAAGCATCTAGGGGGATTGGCATTCAGTCATTGGCTGTGATGTCAAGTATCATATCCATGACTGAAAGTTGCCAACTGGAAGAACCAGGAAGCAGAAAAAGAGAAACACAACATTGTGCAGCATTTCAGGTTAGACTCATATATTTCACATTTATTACTATTGCATGGCTGGATTTGCCCTTTAAGTAAGAAGTCTGTAAACTACCAGGGTTATTCAATAAAAGTTATCGTTTAAAATGGTGCTAAATTTGCCCCAACCAATCAGATGTTAAATAAGATCTGATTGGTCGGGGCAAAATTAGCACCATTTTAAACGATAAGAACTTTTATTGAATCTCCCTGTACATTTGTTCCCCAACCTGAAGCTGACATTTCACCTTCCCTGTCGGTACTTTTACCTTGATTACATGTTCAGTTCCTGTGTGATTTCCACACCCACAAATCGCAAACGCATATAAATGGCGTGAGATTGTTTGTCCGATTCAGGTGCGTTGCAGTGTGGCCGTGCCCTAAATGTACATTACACAATACACACACTAATATAAATGGTGCAGAAATAAACCCATACAAACACACAGTCTCATTTACCCCGAGCCGATATCGCTGTGGGGAAATGTCCTGTGATTTTTACACCAGTAAACCAGTAGCGAACCGGCTAGCACGACTTTAACTCCGTATATCTGCCCAGCCAGTCTGGGTTAATGAGCCAGACAGTCTCTTGCAGAAATGCTCCCAAATATAAAGGGTTAACAAGTTGCTCCCTAAATCCACATGAAAAGGGTTAACACCTTCCCCCACTCTGTCTGAGCAGGAAAACCAGCTAATAATATTCACTGCTATCTCTGATGATTGGCTGGGAGACATTGGCAGGTGGGGACTCGGAGTTCAACTGTTACATGCAGCTTAGCATAAGGGGAGTGGGAAAAAACACAAGGTAGCTAGTGAGCATGTGCAGAAGGAGTTTTGGGTCCTGGACCACTAGGAAGAGGCAAAAATAGAAGCCAGCAGTGGCATCATAGATTGCCAGTACTCAGAAATGTTCTATAAAGGATTTCTACACTAAGAGGCTGAATTCAGAGGTGAGAGAAAAAAGGTTTTACAAAGTGACAGTTATAGAGTCTGTGGAGCTGCCTTGGTATCTGGGTTTAGTTCTCCTTTAAGTTCAACACCCCTGCTCTATACCATTAGGCTGTAATGCATCTGGAGACATGCCTTAGCTACAGGACATTAAGAAGAAACTTAATGCAAACAAAATGCTGGGATTTGTAGTTTTCAAACAAGTGACAGGTCCCAAGTTTAATACCCCTGCTCTATACCTTTAGGCTGTATTACATCTAGACACATGCCTTTGCCACAGCCTATAAATGAGATACTTTGCATGTCCCCGCCAATTTCTCTAAGAGGGAGAAATATGTGTTTATATGATTATTAGGGCAATGCTTTTATAATAACATGAGACTCTGAGTTACCTTCTGTTATAAGGATCCATTTATTTTATAATCTGTGGGGAGCTTTTAGCTCCTTTAACCCCACCTCACCTTAACCTATAAAGCTAATCAGTATCCGGTGCTCCCAAGTCCTAATCCCATAGCAACTGTAAATTTGGATCTTGCTGTGGTAAATACTATTTATGAACTACTATCTAGTAAATACTATATGTATGGACATAGCATGTTAATTTTGATTCTGGATCTCAGGTTGTACAATGGTGCTGTTTAGTTTGAACCACACATTGTGGCAGGATTGTCTGGGTCTATTCTCAGATCTGCAGGATTGTCCTATTTGGTTCTCCTGGATGTAAAGAGATATACACCATATCCACAGCATTACCTACTCAAGCCCTAAACTTTATCCACCCCTTGCTATGAATTTTAAACATGTATCTGTCTGATAACCTTTTACATCACCTCCACTTACTTATCATAGTAGGAGAAATTGGCCAGTAGAGATTTCCCAGAACTCTCTCCAGTGAACACAGAAGGGATGGTTATTTTCTTCCGGATAGTTTCTGTAAAAGAGAGGCTTCTAGTTGGTGCCATGTAGTACAAACTACATATGTAGGTCTTTATTCAACTTCTACTACTAGGCTAAAGAAACGCAGCAACTTAATTGGCTTTTTTTTCCCCCATCACCACTCACCATCGTTCCACTCCATGTGTAGCAGCAAGTCAGAGCCCACATTGTGTACAATAGCAGCATGAAACCCGGACTGCTGGGCGTGTAGCACCTGGAACACAAGGGAATAACTGAAATAGGGGGAGGGATAGACAGCTCCTTCTCTCTGTGTCACCCTGCAGGGGAGGGACTGACTCACAGCTCCTTCTGTCTGTGGCACCCTGCAGGGGGATGGACAGACTCACAGCTCCTTCTCTCTGTGTCACCCTGCAGGGGGAGGGACTGACTCACAGCTCCTTCTATTATGTTACAGGGTTATACTGGAATTAAACATTAAACCTATAAATAACAGGCAGTACCATTATGTTAAGGGTTATACTGAATATAACATTTAACACCTAGAATAACACGGCAGACCATATGTTACAGGGTTATACTGATAATAACATACAACTATATATAACGGTCACGACCATTATGTTACAGGGTTACGAATATAAACATTAAACCTATATATAACTGACAGTCCAGTACCTTATGTTACAGGGTTAACTGAATATAACATTAATCACATATATACAGGCAGTACCATTATGTTACAGGGTTATACTGAATAACATTAAACCTATATAATAACTGGCAGTACCATTAGTTTACAGGGTTATACTGAATATAACATTAGACCTATATAATAACAGGCAGCACCATTATGTTACAGGGTTATACTGAATATAACATTAAACCTCTGTAATAACTGGCAGTACCATTATGTTATAGGGAGTGTACTGAATATAACATTAATCACATATAATAACTGGCAGTACCATTATGTTACAGTGTTATACGGAATATAACATTAGACCTATATAATAACAGGCAGTACCATTATGTTACAGGGTTATACTGAATATAACATTAATCACATATAATAAGGCAGTACCATTATGTTTACAGGGTATACTGAATATAACATTAAACCTATAAAACTGACAGTACCATTTGTTACAGGGTTATACTGAATATAACATTAAACACATATAATAAGGCAGTACCATTATGTTACAGGGTTATACTGAATAAACATTAAACCTATATAATAACGGCAGCTACATTATGTTAAAGGGTTATACTGAATATAACATTAAACCTATAAATAACAGCAGCACCATTATGTTACAGGGTTATCGAATATAACATTAAACCTATATAACACTGACCAGTACCATTATGTTACAGGGTTTATACTGAATATAACATTAAACCTATATATAACGGCAGCTACCATTATGTTACAGGGTTATACTGAATATAACATTAAACCTATATAATAACAGGCAGTACCATTATGTTACAGGTTATACGCATATAACATTAAACCTATATAATAACAGGCAGCACCATTATGTACAGGGTTATACGAATATAACATTAAACCTATATAAAACTGGCAGTACCATTATGTTACCAGGTTATACTGAATATAACATTAAACCTATATAATAATGGCAGTACCAATGTTTTACAGGGTTTATACTGAATAAACATTAAACCTATATAATAAACTGGCAGGCAACCATTATGTTACAGGGTTATACTGAATATAACATTAAACATAATAAACTGGCAGTACCATTATGTTACAGGTTATACTGAAATAACATTAAACCTATATAATAACTGGCAGCTACCATTATGTTCAGGGTTATACTGAATAATTAATCACATATAATAACTGGCAGCACCATTTATGTTACAGGTTATACTGAATATAACATAAATCACATATAAAACAGGCAGTACCATTATGTTACAGGGTTATACTGACTATAACATTAAACCTATATAATAATGGCAGTACACATTATGTTACAGGTTATACTGAATAAACATTAAACCTATATAATACTGGCAGTACCATTATGTTACAGGGTTATACGAATATAACATTAAACCTATATAAACAGGCAGTACCATTATGTTACAGGGTTATACTGAATAAACATTAATCACATATATAACTGGCAGTACCATTATGTTATAAGGGTTATACGAATATAACATTAAACCTATATAATAACGGCGTACATTATGTTACAGGGTTATACTGAATAACATTAACACCATATAATAACATGCAGTACCATTATGTTACAGGGTATACTGAATATAACATTAACCTATATAATAACAGGCAGTACCATTATGTTACAGGGTTATACTGACTTAACATTAAATCCATATAATAACTGGCAGTACCATTTATGTTACAGGGTTATAATGGAAATAACACATAACATATAATAACTGGCAGTACCATTATGTTACAGGGTTATACTGTATATAACTAAACCTATATAATAACTGCATACCATATGTGCGGGTTATACTGATATAAACATTAAACCATAAATTACAGGCAGTACCATTAGGTTACAGTGTTATAGGAATATAACATTAAACCCTATATAATAACAGGCAGTACCATTATGTTGCGGGAGATACTGAATATAACATTAAACCTATATAATAACGGCAGTACCATTAGTACAGGTATACGTGAAATAACATTTAAACCTATATAATAACGGCGAGTACCATTATGTTACAGGGTTATACTGAATATAACATTATCACATATAAACGGCAGTACCATTATGTTACCAGGGTTATACTGAATATAACATTAACCTATATAATAACTGCGTCAGTACCATTATGTTACAGGGTTATACTGATAAACATTAACAACTATATAATAACGCAGTACCATATGTTACAGGGTTATACTGAAATATAACATTAAACCTATATAATGGCAGTACCATTATGTTAGGTTATTACTAATATAACATATCCATATAATAAACTGGCAGACCATTATGTTACAGGGTTACTGAATATAACATTAAACCTATATAATAAGACAGTACCATTATGTTACAGGGGTTAACTGAATATAAACATTAATCACAGCTATATAAACGGCGAGTACCAGTATGTGTTACAGGGTATACGAATATAACATTAAACCTATATAATAACTGGCAGTACCTTAGTTACAGGGTTATACTGAATATAACATTACACACCTATATAATAACTGGCAGGCACCATTATGTTCAGGTTATACTGAATATAACATTAAACCTATGTAATAACTGGCAGTACCATTAGTGTTACAGGGTTATGACTATAACATTAATCACATATAATAACTGGCAGGACCATTAGTGTACAGGTTTATACGAAATAACATTAAACCTATATAATAACAGGCAGACCATTATGTTACCAGGGTTATACTGAATAAACATTAATCAACATATAATAACTGGCAGTCACCATTATGACGGGTTATACTGAATATAACATTAAACCTATGTAATAACGGCAGTACCATTCTGTTTACAGTGTTACTGAATAACATTAAACCTATATAATAACAGGCAGTACCATTATGTTACAGGGTTATACTGAATATAACATTAATCACTATATAATAACGGCGACCATTATGTTACAGGGTTATACGAATATAACATTAATATATAATAACAGGCAGTACCATTATGTTACAGGGTTTACTGATATAAAACATTAAACATATATAATAACTGCAGCCCATTATGTTACAAGGGTTATACTGAATATAACATAATAATATAAAACTGGACCGTACCATTATGTACAGGGTTATACTGAATATAACATATCAACATATAATAACTGGCAGTACCATATGTTACAGGTTATACTGATATAACATTAAATCACATATAATAACTGGCAGTACCATTATGTTACAGGGTTTACTGAATAAACATTAACCTAGTATATAACAGGCAGTACCATTATGTACAGGTTATACGGAAGTATAACATTAAACCAATATATAAACAGGCAGTACCATTATGTTACAGGGTTACTGAAATAATTAATCACTATATAAAATGGCAGTACCATTATGTTACAGGGTATACTGAATATAACTTAAACCTATATAATAACTGGCAGTACCAATTTAGTGTTATTATGAATATAACAAAACGTTATACTAACAGGCAGTACCATTATGTTATGGTTATACTGAATATAACATTACACCTATATAATAACATGGCAGTAACCATTATTTACAGGGTTATACTGAATATAACATTAACCTATAATAACTGGCAGTACCATTTGTTACAGGGTTATACTGAATATAACATTAAACCTATATAATAACTGGCAGTACCATATGTTACAGAGTTATACTGAAGATATAACATTAATCCCATATAATAAACGGCATACCATTATGTTACAGGGTTTTACTTAATATAAACATTAAACCTATATAATAACTGGCAGTACCATTATGTTACAGGGGTTATACGAATATACATTAAACATAATAATAACAGGCAGTACCATTATGTTACAGGGTATACTGAATATAACATTAAACCTATATAATAACGGACAGTACCATATGTTACAGGGTTATACTGAATATATAAATAAACCTATTATAACATGTCAGTACCATTATGATAAGGGTTATACTGAAATAACATAAATCACATATAATAACTGGCAGTACCATTATGTTACAGGGTATTACTGAATATAACATTAATACATATAATAACTGACAGTACCATTAGTTACAGGGTTATACTGAATATAACATTAATCACCATATATAACTGGCAGTACCATTATGTTACAGGTTATACTGAATATAACCTTAATCACATAAATAACTGGACAGCGTACCATTATGTTACAGGGTTATACGGAATATAACATTAAACCTATATAATAAAGGCAGTACCCTATGTTACAGGGTTATACTGATTATAACATTAAACCTATATAATAATGGCAAGACCATATGTACCAGGGTTTATACTGAATATAACATTAACACATATAATAACTGGCAGTACCATTAGTACAGGTTATTACTGAAATATACATTAAACCTATATAATAACTGGCAGTACCATTATGTTACAGAGTTAGACTGAATATACATTAAACCATATAATAATGACCAGTACCATTATGTTACAGGGTTATCTACTGAATATAACGTAATCACATTATAATAACAGGCAGTACAATAATGTTACAGGGTTTACTGATATAACATTAAAACTATATAATAACAGGCAGCACCATTATGTACAGGGTTATACTGAATATAACATTAAACTATATAATAACATGGCAGTACCATTATGTTACGGTGTTATACTGAATAAACATTAAACCTATATATAACAGGCCAGCACCATTATGTTACAGGGTTTACTGAATATAACATTAAACCTAATATAACAGTGCAGCACCATTATGTTACAGGGTTATACGGAATAAAACATTAACTATAAATAAACTGCAGTACCATTATGTTACAGGTTATACTGAATATAACATTAATCACATATAAAACAGGCGGCTAGTACCATTATGTTACAGGGTTATACATGAATAAACATTAAACCTATATAATAACTGGCAGTACCATTATGTTACAGGGTTATACTGAATATAACATTAGACCTATATAATAACAGGCAGCACCATTATGTTACAGGGTTATACTGAATATAACATTAAACCTCTGTAATATGGCAGTACCATTATGTTATAGGGAGTGTACTGAATGTAACATTAATCACATATAATAACTGGCAGTACCATTATGTACAGTGTTATACGGAATATAACATTGACCTATATAATAACAGGGCAGACCATTATGTTACAGGGTTAACGGAATATACATTAATCACTATAATAACTGGCAAGTACCATTGATTGTACAGGGTTATAAATGATATAACATGAAACCTATATAATAACTGACAGTATCATTCTGTTACAGGTGTATACTGAATATAACATTAATTCACACATAATAACCAGGCCGACCATTATGTTACAGGGTTATACTGAATTATAACATTAAACCTATATAATAACAGCCCAGTACCATATGTACAGCGGTTAGTACCTGAATATAACATTAATCAACATATTAACAGGCCCCCAGATACCATATGTTTTTTACAGGGTTATTACTGAATATAATTAACCTTATAAATAACAGGCAGCCCATTATGTTACAGGGTCTATACTGAATATACACATTTAAACCTATTAATAACAGGCAGCACCATTATGTTACAGGGTTATACGGAATATAACATTAAACTATATAATAACTGACAGTACCATTATGTTTACGGTGTATACTGAATATAACATAAAACTATATAATAACAGGCAGCACCATTATGTTCAGGGTATACTGAATAACATAAACCTATATAATAACAGGCAGTACCATTATGTTACAGGGTATACGGAATATAACATTAAATATATAATACAGGCAGCACCATTATGTTACAGGTTATAGGAATATAACATTAAACCTATATAATAACTGGCAGTACCATTATGTTACAGGGTATACGGATAAACCTAAACCTATATAATAACAGCGCACCATTTATTACAGGGTTATACGGAAATATAACATTAAACCTATAATAATAACTGGCAGTACCATTATGTTACAGGTTATAGGGAATATAACATTAAACCTATATAATAACGGCAGACACCATATGTTACAGGGTTATACTGAATATAACATTAATCACAATAATAATGGGCAGCACATTGTGTACAGGGTTATACTGAATATAACACTTAAACACTATATTAATAACAGGCAGTACCATATGTACAGGGTTATACTGCTATAACATTAAACCCTATATAATAACTGGCAGTACCATATGTTACAGGGTTATACGGAATATAACATTAACCTAATAATAAACTGGCAGTACCATTATGGTACAGGGTTATACGGAATATAACATTAAACCTATATAATAACAGGCTGAGTACCATTTAGTTACGGGTTATACTGAATATAACATTAATCACATATAATACTGGCAGTACCATTATGTTACAGGGTTATACTGGAACTATAACATTAAACCTATATAATAACAGCAGTACATTATGTTACAGGGTTATACTGAATATAACATTTAACCTATATAATAACAGGCAGTACCATTATGTACAGGGTTATACGAATATAACATTAAACTATATAATAACAGGCAGTACCATTATGTTACAGGGTTATACTGACTAAACATTAAACCTATAAATAAACTGGCAGCACCATTATGTTTACAGGGTTATAATGATATTAACATTAATCACATATAATAACTGGCCGTACCATTAGTGTTACAGGGTATACTATATAACATTAAACCTATATAATAACTGACAGTACCATTATGTTGCGGGGTTATACTGAATATACATTAAACCTATATAATACAGGCGAGTACCATTATGTTACAGTGTTATACGGAATATAACATTAACCTATATATAACAGGCAGTACCATTATGTTGCGCGGGTTATACTGAATATAACATTAAACCTTATAATATAAGGCAGCACCATATGTTACAGGGTTATACGGAATATAACATTAAACCTATATAATAACTGGCAGTACCATATGTTACAGGGTTATATAGGGAATATAACATTAACCAATATAAACAAGGCTAGCACATTTATGTTACAGGGTTATAATGAATATAACATTAATCACATATAATAACTGGCAGTACCATATGTTACAGGGTTATACTGAATATAACATTAAACCTATGTAATAACAGGCAGTACCATTATGTTACAGTGTTATACTGAATATAACATTAAAACTATATAATAACAGCAGAGTACCTATATGTTACAGGGTTATAACTGAATATAACATTAATCAATATAATAAGCAGGGACCATTTGTTACAGGGTTATACTGAATATACATTAAACCTATATAATAACAGGCAGTACCATTATGTACAGGGTTATACTGAATATAACATTAAACTATATAATAACTGGAGTCCCAGTGTTAGGGTTATACTGAATTCATTAATCACATATAATAACGACGACCATTATTACAGGGTTATACTGAATATAACATTAATCAATATAATAACTGGCAGTACCATATGTTACAGGGTTATATGAATATAACATTATAACATAATAACTGCAGTACCATTATGTTACGGGTTATACTGAATAACATAAAACATATGTAATAACAGGCAGTACCATTATGTTACAGGGTTATACTGAATATAACATTAAACCTATATAAAAATTACATACCATTATGTGTAATATAGGGTTATACTGAATGCCATTAATCACATAAAAACTGGCAGTAATCATTTGATTCATGCTATAGGGTTTATACTGAATATGACGTAATCCGATATAATAACTGGCAGCTTGTCTTTTGTTAAACATAACTATGTTATTGGGGTGAGTGAATATAACATTAAACCTAATAAATAACTGGCAAGTACTATTCTGGTTATAGGGATGACTGAATATAAAGCAAAATTCAGGGTACACTCAGCACACCATGTTGGTGCTGTATGTGCTATCCCCCTAGCCCCTCACTCAAGGAGACCAAACAGTTCTATAGCACAAGAAGAATAATGGGGGAGACACCTAGTCAGGTGAATCCAAGTGATATTTATTCATAAACACATAACACAACTTTCGGGACGCATTGTACCGAGAAGGGACAGTGCGTCCCGAAACGTGTTGTTGTTTGAATATAAATACACTTGGATCACCGACAGTGTGCTCCCCTATTCTTGCTAGTGTACTGAAATATATCATATATAATAACTGCAGTATCATATATATAGGGGTGTACTGAATACTAATCGTATTAATAACTGTCAGTATCATATTATATTATAGGGGTGTACTAAATATAACGTATATAATAACTGTCAGTATCATTTATGTTTAGGGGTGTACTGAATATAATCTATATAATAACTGTCAGTATCATATTATGTAAGGGGTTTATGAATATAATCATATATAATAAACTGGCAGTATCATATTATATTATAGGGGTGTACTAAATATAATCGTATATAATAACGTAGTATCATATTATGTATAGGGGTGTACTGAATATAATCATATATAATAACAGGCAGTACCATTATGTTACAGGGTTATATGAATATAACATTACACATATATAATATCTGGCAGTACCATTATGTTACAGGGTTATACTGACTATAACATTAAACATATAATAACAGGCAGTACCATTATGATACAGGGTTATACTGAATATAACATAATCACATATAATAACTGGCAGTACCATTATTTTACAGGGTTATACTGAATATAACATTAATCACATATAATAACTGACAGTACCATTATGTTACAGGGTTATACTGAATATAACATTAATCACATATAATAACTGGCAGTACCATTATGTTACAGGGTTATACTGAATATACATTAATCACATGTAATAACTGACAGTACCATTATGTTACAGGTTATACGGAATATAACATTAAACCTATATAATAACAGGCAGTACCATTATGTTACAGGGTTATACTGAATATAACATTAACCTAATTTATAACTGGCAGACATTATGTTACAGGGTTATACTGAAATAACATAACACATATATAAACTGGCAGTACCATATGTTACAGGGTTTACTGAATTAACTTAAACTATATAAAACTGACACCATTATGTTATAGGGTTATACTGAATATAACATTAATCACTATAATAACTGGCAGTACCATTATGTACAGGGTTATACTGATATAACATTAAACCTATATAATAACTGACTACCATTATGTTTACAGGGTTATACTGAATATACATTAACCATATATAACGGCGACCATTATGATACAGGGTATACTGAATATACATAATCACATATAAAATGGCAGTACCATTATGTTACAGGGTTTATACTGAATATAACATTAACACATATAATAACTGACAGTACCATTAGTTACAGGGGTATACTGAATATAACATAATCACATAAATAACTGGCAAGACCATTATGTACAGGGTTATACTGAATATAACATAAATACATATAATAAACGACAGTACCCATTTGTACAGGGTTATACGGAATATAACATTAAACCTAATAATAAAGGCTGAGACCATTATGTTACAGGGTTATACTGAATATAACATTAAAACCTATAATAACTGGCAGTACCATTATGTTACAGGTTATACTGAATATACAATTTAATCACATATAATAACTGGCCAAGTACCATATGTTACAGGGTATACTGAATATAACATTAAACCTATAAATAACTGGCAGTACCATTATGTTACAGAGGTTATACTGAATATAACATAAAACTATAATAAACTGCAGTACCATTAGTTAAGGGTTATACGAATATAACTTAATCCATATAATAACGGCAGTACCATTATGTTACAGGGTATAGATGAATATAACATTAAACCTATAATAAAAGGCAGACCATTATGTTACAGGGTATATGAATATAACATTAATCAAAAAACATATAATAACAGGCAGTACCATTATGTTACAGGGTTATACTGAATATAACATTAAACCTATATAATAACAGGCAGCACCATTATGTTACAGGGTTATCGAATAAACATTAACCTATATAATAACAGGCAGACCATTATGTTACAGGGTTATACGAATATAACATTAAACCTATATAATAACTGGCAGTACCATTGTTACAGGGTTATACTGAAATAAACATTAAACCTATATAAAACAGGCAGCCACCATTATGGTACAGGGTTTATACTGATATAAACATTAAACCTCTGTAATAACTGGCAGTACCATTATGTTATAGGGAGTGTACTGAATGTAACATTAATCACATATAAATAACTGGCAGTACCATTATGTTACAGTGTTATACGGAATATAACATTAGACCTATATAATAACAGGCAGCACCATTTATGTTACAGGGTATACGGAATATAACATTAATCACATATAATAACTGGCAGTACCATTATGTTACAGGGTTATACTGAATATAACATTAAACCTATATAATAACTGACAGTACCATTATGTTACAGGGTTATACTGAATATAACATTAATCACATATAATAACAGGCAGTACCATTATGTTACAGGGTTATACTGAATATAACATTAAACCTATATAATAACAGGCAGTACCATTATGTTACAGGGTTATACTGAATATAACATTAATCACATATAATAACAGGCAGTCCATTATGTTACAGGGTTATACTGAATATAACATTAAACCTATATAATAACAGCAAGCACCAATTAGGTACAGGGTTATACTGAATATAACATTAAACCTATATAATAACAGGCAGCACCATTATGTTACAGGGTTATACGGAATATAACATTAAACCTATATAATAACTGACAGTACCATTATGTTACAGGGTTATACTGAATATAACATTAAACCTATATATAACAGGCAGCACCATTATGTTACAGGGTTATACTGAATATAACATTAAACCTATATAATAACAGGCAGTACCATTATGTTACAGGTGTATACGGAATATAACATTAAAACCTATATAATAACAGGCAGACCCATTATGTTAACAGGTTATACGGAATATAACATTAAACCTATATATAACTGGCAGGACCATTATGTTACAGGGTTTACTGAATATAACATAAACCATATAAAAACGGCAGTACCATTATGTTACAGGGTTATACGAAATATAACATTTAAACCTAATAATAACAGGCAGCACCATTATGTTACAGGGTTATACGGAATATAACATTAAACCTATATAATAACTGGCAGTACCATTATGTTACAGGGTTATAGGGAATATAACATTAAACCTATATAATAACAGGCAGCACCATTATGTTACAGGGTTATACTGAATATAACATTAATACATATAATAACTGGCAGCACCATTATGTTACAGGGTTATACTGAATATAACATTAAACCTATATAATAAGGCAGCACCATTATGTTACAGGGTTTATACTGACATAACATTAACCTATATAATAACTGGCAGTACCATTATGTTACAGGGTTGTATACGGATATAACATTAAACCTATATAATAACTGGCAGTACCATTATGTTACAGGGTTATACTGGAATATAACATTAAACCTATATAATAACAGGCAAGTACCATTATGTTACAGGGTTATACTGAATATAACATTAATCACATATAATAACTGGCAGTACCATTATGTTACAGGGTTATACTGAATATAACATTAAACCTATATAATAACAGGCAGTACCATTATGTTACAGGGTTATACTGAATATAACATTAAACCTATATAATAAACAGGCAGTACCATTATGTTACAGGGTTATATGAATTAACATTAAACCTATATAATAACAGGCAGTACCATTATGTTACAGGGTTATACTGACTATAACATTAAACCATATAATAACTGGCAGCACCATTATGTTACAGGGTTATAATGAATATAACATTAATCACCATATAATAACTGGCAGTACCATTATGTTACAGGGTTATACTGTATAAACATTAAACCATATATAATAACTGACAGTACCATTATGTTGCGGGGTTATACTGAATATAACATTAAACCTATATAATTACAGGCAGTACCATTATGTTACAGTGTTATACGGAATATAACATTAAACCTATATAATAACAGGCAGCTCCATTATGTTGCGGGGTTATACTGAATATAACATTAAACCTATATAATAACAGGCAGTACCATTATGTTACAGTGTTATACGGAATATAACATTAAACCTATATATAACAGGCGAGTACCATTATGTTACAGGGTTATACTGAATATAACATTAAACCTATATAATAACTGGCAGCACCATTATGTTACAGGGTTATACTGAATATAACATTAAACCTATATAATAACTGGCAGCACCATTATGTTACAGTGTTATACTGAATATAACATTAAACCTATATAATAACTGTCAGTACCATTATGGTACAGGGTTATACTGAATATAACATTAAACCTATATAATAACTGGCAGCACCATTATGTTCAGGGTTATACTGAATATAACATTAAACCTATATAATAACTGGCAGCACCATTATGTTACAGGGTTATACTGAATATAACATTAAACCTATATAATAACTGGCAGTACCATTATGTTACAGGGTTTACTGAATAACATTAATACACATATAATAACAGCAGCACCATTAGTTACAGGGTTATAACTGAATATAAAATTAATCACATATAATAACTGGCAGTACCATTATGTTACAGGGTATACGGATATAACATTAAACCTATATAAAACAGGAGTACCATATGTACAGGGTTATACTGAATTATAACATTAAACCTATATTAATAACAGGCAGCACCATTATGTTACAGGGTTATACTGGAATATAACATTAAACCATATGAATAACATGGCAGTACCATTATGTTACGGGTATACGAATATAACATTAAACCATATAATAACCGGAGCACCATTAGTTACAGGGTTATCGAATATAAACATAAACCTATATAATAACTGGCGCAGCCATTATTTACAGTGTTATACTGAAATATGACATAACTATATAATAACTGGCAGTCATATATGTTATGGGTGAGCTGAATATAACATTAAACCTATATAATAACTTACAGTACCATTATGTTGTAATATAGGGTTATACTGAATATGCCATTAATCACATATAACTGGCAGTATCATATCATGCTATAGGGTTATACTGAATATGACAGTAATCCTATATAATAACTGGCAGTGTCATAATATGTTATTGGGGTGAGCTGAATATAACATTAAACCTATATAATAACTGGCAGTATCATATTCTGTTATAGGGATGTACTGAATATAACAGCAAATATCAGGGTACACTCAGCACACGATTGGCTGCTTGCTATGGTGTATCCCTTCAGCCCCATCATCCAAGGACCAAACAGTTCTATAGCACAAGAAAATAATGGGGGAGCACAAAGTCAGGTGAATCCAAGTGTATTTATTCAAATACACAACTTTGACCATGTATAGGAAGGGAAGTCGTCCCGAAACGTGGTATGGTTGTTTGAATATAAATACACTGGATTCAAACGACTATGTGCTCCCCCATTATTGTCTAGTGTACTGAATATAATCATATATATAAATGGCGTATCATATTATATTATAGGGGTGTTACTGAATATAATCATATAAATAACTGGCAGTATCATATT
Source organism: Hymenochirus boettgeri (assembly GCA_019447015.1). Classification (NCBI taxonomy): domain Eukaryota; kingdom Metazoa; phylum Chordata; class Amphibia; order Anura; family Pipidae; genus Hymenochirus; species Hymenochirus boettgeri. The sequence goes on from JAACNH010000757.1 coordinate 73,862, forward strand.
ATATTATAGGGGTGTTGACTGAATATAATGTATAATAACTGCAGTATCATATTATGTTATAGGGGTGTACTGAATATAATCGTATATAATAACTGGCAGTATCATATTATATATAGGGTGTGTACTGAATATAATCATATATAATAACTGGCAGTATCATATTATATTATAGGGGTGTACTGAATATAATCATATATAATAACTGGCAGTATCATATTATATTATAGGGGTGTACTTAATAATCATATATAATAATGGCGACAATTATATTTGGGGTGTACTAAATATAATCGTATATAATTACTGGCAGTATATATTATATTAAGGGGTGTACTGAATATAATCATATATAATAACTGGCAGTATCATATTATATTATAGGGGTGTACTGATATAATCATATATAATAACTGGCAGTATCTATTATATTATAGGGGCTGTAACGAATATAATCATATATAATAACTGTCAGTAGCATATTAGTTATCGGGTTGTACTGAATATAATCATATAATAAACTGGCAGTATCGTACTATGTTGTAGGGGTACTAAATATAATCGTATATAATAACTGTCAGTATCATATTATTATAGGGGTGTACTGAATATAATCATTATAATAACTGGCAGTATCGTATTATGTTATAGGGGTGTACTAAATATAATCGTATATAATAAACTGCAGTATCATATATGTTATAGGGGTGTACTAAATTAATCGTATTATAAACTGTCAGTATCATATTATGTTATAGGGGGTGTACTGAATATAATCATATATAATAACTGGCAGTATCATATTATATTATAGGGGTTGTACTGAATATAATCATATATAATAACTGGCAGTATCATATTATGTATAGGGGGGTACTGAATATAATCATATAATAAACTGGCAGTATCATATTATGTTATAGGGGTGTACTGAATATAATCAAATATATAACTGGCAGTATCATATTAATTATAGGGCTGTTTATGAATAATCATATATAATAACTGGCAGTACAAGTATTATATTATAGGGGTGTACTGAATATAATCTTATATAATAACTGGCAGTATCATATTATATTATAGGGGTGTACTGAATATAATCATATATTCCAGCCTATGAGTAAGAGCGGAGGGTACGCTCGAAACGCGTAAGGCTATGGGAACTCCTTGTTTGTTATGGCACTGTTCTGAATAAAGCGTGTTGGATTGCAGAGTCCAGGTGTCCTATTTTCCGGTGTGCGCCGTATCCCATATTGGTATTTGTTGAGTATGTTATAGGGGTGTACTGAATATAATCGTATATAATAACTGGCAGTACCATGTTATGTTACAGGGGTGTACTGAATATATCGTATATAATAACTGGCAGTATCATATTATGTTATAGGGGTGTACTGAATATAATCATATATAATAACTGGCAGTATCATATTAGTTATAGGGGTGTACTGAATATAATCGTATGTAATAACTGACAGTTCTATTAGTTATAGGGGTGTATGAATATTAATCGTATATAATAACTGTCAGATCATATTATGTTATAGGGGTGTACTGAATATAATCTTATATAATAACTGGCAGTACCATGTTATGTTATAGGGGTGTACTGAATATAATCATATATAATAAAATGGCAGTACCATGTTATGTTATAGGGGGGTACTGAATATAATCTTATTAATAAACTGGCTAAGTACCATTTTATGTTATAGGGGTGTGTACTGAATATAATCTTAATAATAACTGGCCGTACATGTTATGGTCTAGGGTGTAATGAAAATAATTTATAATAACTGGCAGTATCATTTTATGTTATAGGGGTGGTTACTGAATATAATCGATATAAAACTGGCAGTATCAATTATGGTAGGGGTGACTGAATATAATCGTATGTAATAACTGACAGTATCATATTATGTTATAGGGGGTGTACTGAATAAATCGTAATAATAACTGTCGTATCATAATATGTTATAGGGGTGTACTGAATATAATCTATATATAAAACTGGCAGTACCATGTTATGTTATAGGGGGTGTACTGAATATAATCATATAATAACTGGCAGTATCAATTATGTTATAGGGGTGTACTGAATATAATCATATTATAAGAATGGCAGTACCATGTTATGTTATAGGGTGTGTATGAATATAATCATATATAATAACTGGCAGTACCATGTTATGTTATAGGGATGTACTGAATATAATCATATATAATAACTGGCAGTACCATGTTATAGGGGATGTAGAATATAATCATAATATAATAACTGGCAGTACCATGTTATGTTATAGGGGTGTACTGAATATAATAATATAATAACTGGCAGTACCTGTTATGTATAGGGGTGTACTGAATATAATCTTATATAATAACTGGCAGTACCATGTTATGTTATAGGGGTTGTACTGAATAAATCTTATATAATAACTGGCAGTACCATGTTATGTTCTAGGGGTGTACTGAATATAATCTTATATAATAACTGGCAGTATCATTTTATGTTATAGGGGTGTACTGAATATAATCATATATAATAACTGGCCGTACCATGTTATGTTATGGGGTGTGTTGAATATAATCATATATATAACTGGCAGTACCATGTTATGTATAGGGATGTACTGAATATAATCATATATAATAACTGGCAGTACCATGTTATGTTATAGGGTTGTACTGAATATAATCGTTATAATAAATGGCAGTACCATGTTATGTATAGGGTATATTGAATCAATGTTACTTACTGTACCATTTAGTATACAGAGGGCACGTCTCGGTGCACACCAGATGTTGAGATCTTCCAGCTTTATTTGGATCCCCCTGCCTATCGATGGAATGAAAGTAAGTAAAGACCCTTTAATCATAAGGACATTGCACATTATTACTAGACATTAAGCCCAGAGACCCCCTCACGTGTCCCAAGACCAGAGTCTCCCCCCCCCCCCCGTGACAGGGTCATGTGTATTGACTTGGGATCAGTGCTACGGGTATCTTCATGCTGTATATTTGTGTGTATTGACTTGGGATCAGTGCTACGGGTATCTTCATGCTGTATATTTGGTTGTATTGACTTGGGATCAGTGCTAAGGGTATCTTCATGCTGTATATTCGGTGTATGACTTGGGATCAGTGCTACGGGTATCTTATGCGTATATTTGGTGTATGACTTGGGATCAGTGCTACGGGTATCTTCATGCTGTATATTAGGTGTATTGAATTGGGTCGGTGCTACGGGTATCTTCTGCTGTATATTCGGGTGTATTGACTTGGGATCGGTGCTACGGGTATCTTCATGCTGTATATTTGGTGTATGACTTGGGATCAGTGCTACGGGTATCTTATGCTGTATATTTGGTGTATTGACTTGGGATCAGTGCTACGGGTATCTTCATGCTGTATATTGGGTGTATTGACTTGGGATCAGTGCTACGGGTATCTTCATGCTGTATATTCGGTGTATTGACTTGGGATCGGTGCTACGGTATCTTCATGCTGTATATTTGGGTATTGACTTGGGATCGGTGCTACGGGTATCTTCATGCTGTATATTTGGTGTATTGACTGTGGGTCGGTGCTACGGGTATCTTCAGCTGTATATTTGGTGTATTGTTGGTCAGTGCTGGTATCTTTCAGCTGTATATTGGTGTATGACTTGGGATCGGTGCTACGGGTTATTCATGCTGTATATTGGGTGTTGTTGGTTGTGGGTTTTTTATACTTTTTTTCTCCACGGGAAGTTTGTGTTCAGCATTTCCAGAAAATGCATGTACGCCCATCCTACCCCTCCTCCATCCAGACAACAGGACCAAGTTTATTGCCTTATACGGAGATTAGACTGTAACTTTGATATTAAGGTACGGTAAAAATACTTATTTTACAGGGTGACACAGACAGAAGGAGCTGTGAGTCTGTCCCTCCCCCTGCAGGGTGACACAGACAGAAGGAGCTGTGAGTCTGTCCCTCCCCGCGGGTGTGACACAGATAGAAGGAGCTGTGAGTCTGTCCCTCCCCTGCAGGGTGACACAGACAGAAGGAGCTGTGAGTCTGTCCCTCCCCTGCAGGGTGACACAGATAGAAGGAGCTGTGAGTCTGTCCTCCCCCTGCAGGGGGACACAAAAGAAGGAGCTGTCAGTCTGTCCCTCCCCCTGCAGGGTGACACAGACAGAAGGAGCTGTGGTCGTCCTCCCCTGCAGGGTGACACAGACAGAAGGAGCTGTGAGGTCAGTCCCTCCCCCTGCAGGGTGACCACGACAGAAGGAGCTGTGAGTCTGTCCCTCCCCCTGCAGGGTGACACAGACAGAAGGAGCTGTAAGTCAGTCCCTACCCTGCAGGGTGACACAGACAGAAGGAGCTGTGAGTCTGTCCCTCCCCCGCAGGGTGACACAAACAGAAGGAGCTGAGTCTGTCCCTCCCCCTGCAGGGTGACACAGACAGAAGGAGCTGTGAGTCGTCCCTCCCCCTGCAGGGTGACACAGACAGAAGGAGCTGTGAGTCTGTCCATCCCCTGCCGGGTGCCACAGACAGAAGGAGCTGTGAGTCAGTCCCTCCCCTGCAGGGGGACACAGAGAGGAAGGATCTCTGTGTCACCCTGCAGGGGGAGGGACTGACTCACAGCTCCTTCTCTCTGTGTCACCCTGCAGGGGGAGGGACTGACTCACAGCTCCTTCTGTCTGTGGCACCCTGCAGGGGGATGGACAGACTCACAGCTCCTTCTGTCTGTGTCACCCTGCAGGGGGAGGGACAGACTCACAGCTCCTTCTGTCTGTGTCACCCTGCAGGGGTAGGGACTGACTTACAGCTCCTTCTGTCTGTGTCACCCTGCAGGGGGAGGGACAGACTCCTTCTGTCTGTGTCACCCTGCAGGGGGAGGGACAGACTCACAGCTCCTTCTGTCTGTGTCACCCTGCAGGGGGAGGGACAGACTCACAGCTCCTTCTGTCTGTGTCACCCTGCAGGGGGAGGGACAGACTCACAGCTCCTTCTGTCTGTGTCACCCTGCAGGGGGTGATCTTAGCACAGCCCTGTGTAATGTATTTCTCAATATCACAACTTAAATAGTTACACTGATAGAAATAACATAGTACAGAGCTGCAGGGGGGGGGGGGGGGGGGAAGGATAATGAAGTGAACCTGATCTGAGCACAGCTCTGTGTAATGTATTTCTCAATATCAAAACTTTAATAGTTACACTTATAGAAGTAACATAGTACAGATCTGCAGGGGAAGATAATGAAGTGAATCTGATCTTAGCACAGCTCTGTGTAATGTATTTCTCATATGACAACTTTAATAGTTACACTTATAGAAATAACATAGTACGAGCTGCATGTGGAGGATAATGAAGTGAACCGATCTTAGCACAGCCCTGCGTAATGTATTTCTCAATATCACAACTTAAATAGTTACACTGATGAAATAACATAGTACAGAGCTGCAGGGGGGGGGGGGGGGAATGAAGCGAACCTGATCTTAGCACAGCCCTGTGTAATGTATTTCTCAATATCACAACTTTAATAGTTACACTGATAGAAATAACATAGTACAGAGCTGCAGGGGAAGATAATGAAGTGAATCTGATCTGAGCACAGCTCTGTGTAATGTATTTCTCAATATCACAACTTTAATAGTTACACTTATAGAAGTAACATAGTACAGATCTGCAGGGGATAATGAAGTGAATCTGATCTGATTAGCACAGCTCTGTGTAATGTATTTCTCAATATGACAACTTTAATAGTTACACTTATAGAAATAACATAGTACAGAGCTGCAGGTGGAGGATAATGAGTTAATCTGATCTTAGCACAGCCCTGTGTATGTAATTTCTCAATATCACAACTTTAAAGGGCATCTATAGTGAAAAAAACACATTGCCCCTTTGCAAAGTTAAATTCATGTACTCTGTGCTGCCTTAATCCTATATCTGTCACTGACTCTGTTTAAAACCATGGTGTCAGATCTATGTGCAGCATTCCCCCCTTCTCCCTCCCCTCTGTTACCTCCTCCATGTCTCAGCTCCGGCTAACCGACAAGCTTTTTATGTGCAGTAGGAGTTAAAAGTTCAACATCCTGAAAAACACACCCACGCACAGTGGCCAATAGAAGTAAGCTGTCCTGGAGACACGGAAGAAGGAGATCAGTACAGTTTACGATCTCTCACTTTGTGACCATCATCAATCAGTGAAAGCTATTAAGAAGGGGGGTCAAGTGCAGCCTTATATCTAACATCAAAGCTACCTCTCTCCCCCAGCTAATGCTCTTATCTCTATGTTTATTACAGAGCAGGGAGGGGGGATCAAGTCACAGGGATTTGATTGACAGTCCAAGTAGGAGTAGAGGAATGCAATCACGTATTCTTCTAACTGGTGTATCTCAGGACAGAGAGGGAATCTGAAAAAATGAAGACAACTCTGGGGGTTGTAGGGAATTATAGAACACATGGAAAGAAAGAAAAAAAGTTCATTTTCCCCACTATAGATGCCCTTTAATAGTTACACTGATAGAAATAACATAGTACAGAGCTACAGGGGGAGGAGAATGAGTGAACCTGATCTTAGCACAGCTCTGTGTAATGTATTTCTCAATATCACAACTTTAATAGTTAAACTTATAGAGTAACATAGTACAGATCTGCAGGGGAAGATAATGAAGTGAATCTGATCTTAGCACAGCTCTGTGTATGTATTGCTCAATATCACAACTTTAATAGTTATACTTATAGAATAACATAGTACAGAGCTGCAAGGGGGGATAATGAAGTGAACCTGATCTTAGCACAGCTCTGTGTATGTATTTCTCATATCACAACTTTAATAGTTTACACTTATTGAAATAACATAGTACAGAGCTGCAGGGGAGGATATGTTTGCGTTCCCCCCGCGATTTCCATTCTATTTATAACGCGCTAGTGTGGCATAGCCCTAAATGACCATTATATGGAATTATAGTTTCCCAACAAGTTTAAATCTTTGTACCTTTACACAGCTGTGTAAGCAAAGGGTTATACTGACCTCTCTACCCTCCCTCCTTTTGGGCACATGGCGCACCTCAGATATGTGTCCGTTCCATTCACGGTCGTTATGGCAACAGGCCATGCAAGCTCTGCACTAACAGCTCACCCGCAGCCCAGTAGAATAGGGGTATTAAACGGGATGGAGAGTGGACCATCCGTAATTATCCCTTTCACATTACACAGCAAGGAAATGATATAAAGGGCAAGTTCCACCTCAAAATAAAAATCTAGTATAGAGAGAATTTATTGAAGTCAGTAAAGATAAGTGACCGTGTTAAATCACTTGTGGGGTCTGGGGGAGGGACAGACTCACAGCTCCTTATGTCTGTGTCACCCTGCAGTGGGAGGAACAGACTCCAGCTCCTTCTGTCTGTGTCACCCTGCAGGGGGAGGGGCTGACTCACAGCTCCTTCTGTCGTGTCGCCCTGCGGGGGAGGACAGACTCACAGCTCCTTCTGTCTGTGTCACCCTGCAAAGGGAGGGACAGACTCACAGCTCCTTCTGTCTGTGTCGCCCTGCAGGGGGAGGGACTAACTCACAGCTCCTTCTTCTGTGTGCGCCCTGCAGGGAGAGGGACAGACTCTCAGCCCCTTCTGTCTGTGCCACCCTGCAGGGGGAGGGACGACCCACAGCTCCTTCTGTCTGTGTCACCCTGCAGGGAGAGGGACAGATCACAGCTCCTTCTGTCTGTGTCGCCCTGCAGGGAGAGGACAGACTTTCAGCTCCTTCTGTCTGTGCTCCCTGCAGGGGGAGGGGCTGACTCACAGCTCCTTCTGTCTGTGTCGCCCTGCAGGGGGAGGGACAGACTCACAGCTCCTTCTGTCTGTGTCACCCTGCAAAGGGAGGGACAGACTCACAGCTCCTTCTGTCTGTGTCACCCTGCAGGGGGAGGGACAGACTCACAGCTCCTTCTGTCAGTCATCCTGCAGGGGGAGGGACTGACTCACAGCTCCTTCTGTCAGTCATCCTGCAGGGGGAGGGACTGACTCACAGCTCCTTCTGTCTGTGTCACCCTGCAGGGGGAGGGACAGACTCACAGCTCCTTCTGTCTGTGTCACCCTGCAGGGGGAGGGACTGACTCACAGCTCCTTCTGTCTGTGTCACCCTGCAGGGGGAGGGACAGACTCACAGCTCCTTCTTGTCCGTGTCACCCTGCAGGGGGAGGGACAGACTACAGCTCCTTCTGTCTGTATCACCCTACAGGGGGAGGGACTGACTCACAGCTCCTTCTGTCTGTGTCACACCCTGCAGGGGGGACTAACTCACAGATCCTTCTGTCTGTGTCACCCTGCAGGGGGAGGGACAGACTCACAGCTCCTTCTGTCTGTGTCACCCTGCAGGGGGAGGGACAGACTCACAGCTCCTACTATCTGTGTCACCCTGCAGGGGAGGACTGACTCACAGCTCCTTCTGTCTGTGTCACCCTGAAGGGGGAGGACAGACTCGCAGCTCCTTCTGCAGGGGACAGACATACGGTATGTCATGGTACATATAAAGACACTCACACGTACCTCCTGTAGATCTTTGCAGCGCTGTATGAAACCATCCACTTGAGCGAATATACTGGTTTGATCCAACACCCACCCTATCTTTGAACACTGAAATACAAAAAATTTACAGTCGATATTCTCACTCGCGTGTGAACACGTTACATGCCTGTCATATGGAATTTCCAGTCATGTCAGTTTAATGGTCACAATAAATGACGTTGGAGGGGACTTGTAACTTAAGGGATTACAAGTTAAAGATTATTGGTCCGGTTTGGTCCCTTTAGTTGATTGGGTCGAACTATCGCCACAAACACATTTCAACTGATTTTCATCAAGAAAACGATCAGTGTCATTTCGGCCAATCACGTGGTCTTCAATAAGTCACATGCTCTGTTGTAGAACTGCGTTTATAATAGTGTGTAGGAATTGTGCCTCTGTGCAAAGGAATTCTGGGAAGTGATGGAGTTGCCACTTAGCGTTAATGGCCTTCTGTGGGTTAAGTTGTTTTTATAGATTAAAAGATGTTAGACATGTACGAGATGTAAGACAGGAACGGGAATATCCGGAACATTAAATGTGATTTTACCATCTGGAATAGTGATTTTAATGGCCCACCCAATGAAGAACTGCATGGCTGTAATCTCTATAATGAAATGCATTACATGCTGCTGCCACCAGGGGGCTGTGTAACCCCCCAGCGAATCTCAGTATTGCCGTTCCAAGCTGTGCACCTTTTCTTTGTTCCCTATAACACAGTCAGGCTCATTTACCTGACCGCTTTCGAGCCGCGTTTGCGAATGTGGGTAAATCCCGGTAAGAGATTTACTCACTGCGGGATGTTAATGCGAGCTTTAGCTGGTGTTAAATCCAGCGATAAAGCGAGCAGAAGCGTGATATTGAATCGCGAGTGATTTTTGCATTTGTGGATTTAAAGTCACGTTAAACAGTAGAGAGCCGGTTATCGTGACTTTAGTGAGTCTGGGTAAATGGGCCCCGTGACTGGTGCATAGCTGGGCAGAAAAAGGATATTTATCTTCTCGTGTGGGTGTTATCAATGTGTACCCACAATAAGGCATAAATATACAACTTAATAGAAGATTTAATGGGGCTTTGCAGATGAAATCATTAAATCCTCGTACACCACTGTAAAGTTCCTTCCGCTGTCCGTGTTTTCCAAGAATCACACGTGTGTGGACCCTACATCGTGGTCATTCGTTGATTTAGGAGATACGGTGAGCAAACTTTGCTGTGTTTAAGAAACTTAAAGGGCTTATCCACCCCCAAAATACATTTTAACCACATGCTGGCCCCACTGTGTAGTGTTAAAAAATCCTTACCTTACTCCTCTGCTCCAAATGTGTTTTCTGCAATGTCTGTGTAAAGTCCAGGAAAGTAAAGAGTAGGAGACGTTAATCTCTGTAAAGTCTCTGCCTGTCCTGGGAGGTACTCAGACATGCGCTGTGGGTAACTATTAAAGGAGTAATGCTGGATGGTATGTGTTTCTATAGTGTAACTATTAAGGGGGAATGTTGAGGGTATGTGTATCTATAAGTGTAACTATTAAGGGGGAATGTTGGAGGGTATGTGTATCTAATAATGTAACTATTAAAGGGGAATGTAGGAGGGTATGTGTTTCTATAAGTGTAACTATTAAAGGGGAATGTTGGAGTATGTGTATCTATAAGTGTAACTATTAAAGGGGGAATGTAGGAGGGTATGTGTTTCTATAAGTGTAACTATTAAAGGGGGAATGTTGGAGGGTATGTGTTTCTATAAGTGTAACTATTAAGGGGGAATGTTGGAGGGTATGTGTATCTATAAGTGTAAACTATTAAAGGGGGAATGTTGGAGGGTATGTGTATCTATAGTGTAACTATTAAAGGGGGGAATGTAGGAGGGTAATGTGTTTTTCTATAGTGTAACTATTAAAGGGGAATGTTGGAGGGTATGTGTTCTATAAGTGTAACTATTAAAGGGGAATGTTGGAGGGTATGTGTATCTATAAATGTAACTATTAAAGGGGGAATGTTGGAGGGTATGTGTTTCTATAAGTGTAACTATTAAAGGGGAATGTTGGAGGATATGTGTATCTATAAGTGTAACTATTAAAGGGGATGTTGGAGGGTATGTGTATCTATTAGTGTAACTATTAAAGGGGGAATGTTGGAGGGTATGTGTATCTATAAGTGTAACTATTAAAGGGGGAATGTTGGAGGGTATGTTATCTATAAGTGTAACTATTAAGGGGAGGGAATGTTGGAGGGTATGTGTATCTATAAGTGTAACAATTAAGGGGAATGTTGGAGGGTATGTGTTTCTATAAGTGTAACTATAAAGGGGGAATGTTGGAGGGAATGTGTATCTAAAGTGTACTATTAAGGGAATGTTGAGGGTATGTGTATCTATAAGTGTAACTATAAAGGGGGAATGTAGGAGGGTATTTGTTTCTATAAGTGTAACTATTAAAGGGGAATGTAGGAGGGTATGTGTTTCTATAAGTGTAAATTTAAAGGGGGATGCTGAGGGTATGTGTATCTATAGTAATAACTATTAAGGAGGGGAATGTAGGAGGGTATGGTTTTCTATAAGTGTACCTATTAAAGGGGAATGCTGGAGGGTATGTGTATCTATAAGTATAACTATTAAAGGGGGAATGTAGGAGGTATGGTTTTCTATAAGTGTAACTATTAAAGGGGAATGTTGGAGGGTTGTGTATCTATAGTGTAACTATTAAGGGGGAATGTAGGAGGGTATGTGTTTCTATAAGTGTAACTATTAAAGGGGAATGTAGGAGGGTATGTGTTTTTCTATAAGTGTAATATTAAAGGGGAATGATGGAGGGTATGTGTATCTATAAGTATAACTATTAAAGGGGGAATGTAGGAGGTATGTGTTTCTATAAGTGTAACTATTAAGGGGAATGTTGGAGGGTATGTGTATCTATAGTGTAACTATTAAAGGGGGAATGATTGGGGTTATAGTGTTCTATAATTATAGTACTATTAAAGGGGAATGTTGGAGGTTTGTATCTATAATGTAACTATTAAAGGGGATGTTGGGGTATGTGTCTATAAGTGTAACTATTAAAGGGGAATTTGGAGGGTATGTGTTTCTATAGTGTAACTATTAAAAGGGGGAAGTAGGAGGGTATGTGTATCTATAAGTTAAATATTAAAGGGGGAATGCTGTGGGTATGTGTAATCTATAGTATAACTATTAAGGGGAATGTAGGAGGGTATGTGTTTTCTATAATGTAACTATTAAAGGGGAATGCTGGAGTATGTGTATCATAAGTAATATAACTATTAAAGGGGGAATGTAGGAGGGTTGTGTTTCTATAAGTGTAACTATTAAAGGGGGAATGTGGAGGGTATGTGTTTCTATAGTGTAACTATTAAAGGGGGAATGTAGGGTATGTGTTTTTCTATAAGTGTAACTATTAAAGGGGGAATGTAGAGGGTATGTGTTTCTATAAGTGTAAATATTAAAGGGGGAATGATGGAGGTATGTGTTCTATAAGTATAACATTAAAGGGGAATGTAGGAGGGTATGTGTTTCTAGAAGTGTAACTATTAAAGGGGGAATGTTGGAGGGTATGTTTTTCTATAAGTGTAACTATTAAAGGGGAATGTTTGGAGGGTATTTTATCTATAAGTGTAACTATTAAGGGGGAATGTTGGGGTTATGTGTTCTATAGTGTAACTATTAAAGGGGAATGTTGGAGGGTATGGGTTTCTATAAGCTTAACTATTAAAGGGGGAATGTTGGAGGGTATGGGTTTTCTATAAGTGTAACTATTAAAGGGGAAATGTTGGAGGGTATGTGTTCTATAACCTGTAACTATTAAAGGGGGAATGTTGGAGGGTATGGGTTTCTATAAGTGTAACTATTAAAGGGGAATGTTGAGGGTATTGTTTCTATAAGTAACTATTAAAGGGAATGTTGGAGGGTATGTGTATCTATAATGTAACTATTAAAGGGGGAATGTTGGAGGTATGTGTATCTATAAGTGTAACTATTAAAGGGGGAATGTTGGAGGGTATGTTATCTATATTGTAACTATTAAGGGGAAAGTTGAGGGTATGGTTCTATAATTGTAACTATAAAGGGGGAATTTGGAGGTGTATGTGTATCTATAAGTGTAACTATTAAAGGGGAATGTTGGAGGTGTATGTGTATCTATAAGTGTAACTATTAAGGGGGAATGTTGAGGGTATGTGTTCTATAAGTGTAACTATTAAAGGGGGAATGTTGGAGGGTTGTGTATCTATAAGTGTAACTATTAAAGGGTGAATGTTGGAGGGTATGTGTTCTATTGTAACTATTAAGGGGGAATTTTGGAGGGTATGTGTTTCTATAAGTGTAACTATTAAAGGGGAATGTTGGAGGTATGTGTTCTATAAGTGTAACTATTAAAGGGGGAATGTTGGAGGGTATGTGTTTTCTATAAGTGTAACTATTAAAGGGGGAATGTTGAGGGTATGTGTTTTTCTATAAGTGTAACTATTAAGGGGGAATGTTGGAGGGTATGTGTATCTATAAGTGTAACTATTAAAGGGGAATGTTGGAGGGTATGTGTATCTATATGGTAACTATTAAAGGGGATGTTGGAGGGTATGTGTATCTATAAGTGTAACTATTAAAGGGGGAATGTTGGAGGTATGTGTTTCTATAAGTGTAACTATTAAAGGGGAATGTTGGAGGGTATGTGTATCTATAAGTGTAACTATTAAAGGGGAATGTTGGAGGGTAGGTGTATCTATAATGTAACTATTAAAAGGGGAATGTTGGAGGGTATGTGTATCTATAAATGTAACTATTAAGGGGAATGTTGGAGGTGTATGTGTATCGATAAATGTAAGCTATTAAAGGGGGAATGTTGGAGGTATGTGTATCTATAAGTGTAACTATTAAGGGGATGTGTTGAGGGTATGTTATCTATAGTGTAACTATTAAGGGGAATGTTGGAGGGTATGTGTTCTTATATGTGTATCTAGTAAAGGGGAATGTTGGAGGGTATTTGTTTCTATAAGGTGTACTATTAAAGGGGAAGTTGGAGTAGTGTTTCTATAAGTGTCACTATTAAGGATGTTGGGGTATGTGTTTTAAGTGAACTAGTATCAAGTGTAACCCCTCCCCTGCAGTTGCTTCCCCTGGTAGTTATACTTTGTTAACTAGAATCATATACCCATAATCATTTTATCTAATGTGATTATCCCTTTTGCTTCACATTAAATTCCCTTTACTGTCCCTTACATTCTGAGAATCCCTTGTTTAACTCTCCTTTTGTTCTGCCTGATTTATAAATTCACCATTAGTGTTGGATAGACCACATATAATGATTACACGTATGAAAACCAACCCATTTAACCCCTCATCTGGTGTTATATGATATCCCCCTTTAAACACCGGCTATTACAGATCATTAATGTACTTTACCATGTGGAATAGTCATTGAATGGCCCACACACAGAGAACTGTATGGCTTTAATCTCTATAATGAAATGCAGTACATGCTGCTACCACAAGAGGGCTGTATAATCACCCACTTTGGTCTTACACCTCCATGGTACGGAGACGGGGGATATCTTTGTTTTTCAATGAATCCTCTGACTAACCAAACTGACGCCAACTGGGGTAGTAAAGTAAAAATAATATTTATTCACTGCCTAACATCCCCTTTAGCTCTTTAAAACAGAGAGATCAGAGGAGAATCATTATACATCAAACCTACTTAACAGAAGAAAACAGAGAGATTGTTACCTTTTTAACCGTATGGGCAGGGCGTGTCCAATCAACGTGAACTCATACTGCACCAGGCCGGGGTGACATCATAAATCAGTAAGTAGTATGGGCAGGGTGTGTCCAATCAGACAGTGAACTCATACTGCACACAGGCCTGGGTGACATCATAAATCAGTAAGTAGTATGGCAGGGTGTGTCCAATCAGACAGTGAACACATCCTGCACACAGGCCTGGGTGACATCATAAATCAGTAAGTAGTATGGGCAGGGCCTGTCCAATCAGACAGGGAACACATACTGCACACAGGCCTGGGTGACATCATAAATCAGTAAGTAGTATGGGCAGGGCCTGTCCAATCAGACAGGAACACATACTGCACACAGGCCTGGGTGACAATCATAAATCAGTAAGTAGTATGGGCAGGGCCTGTCCAATCAGACAGGGAACACATACTGCACACAGGCCTGGGTGACATCATAAATCAGTAAGCAGTATGGGCCAGGGCGTGTCCAATCAGACAGGGACCACATACTGCACACAGGCCTGGGTGACATCATAAATCAGTAAGCAGTATGGCAGGGCGTGTCCAATCAGACAGGGAACACATACTGCACACAGGCCTGGGTGACATCATAAATCAGTAAGTAGAATGGGCAGGGCCTGTCCAATCAGACAGGGAACACATACTGCACACAGGCCTGGGTGACATCATAAACAGTAAGTAGTATGGGCAGGGCCTGTCCAGTCAGACCGGGAACACATACTGCACACAGGCCTGGGTGACATCATAAATCAGTAAGTAGTATGGGCAGGGCCTGTCCAATCAGACAGTGAACACATACTGCACACAGGCTGGTGACATCATAAATCAGTAGTAGTATGGGCAGGGCCTGTCCAATCAGACAGTGAACTCATACTGCACACAGACCTGGGTGACATCATAAATCAGTAAGTAGTATGGGCAGGGCCTGTCCATCGCAAACCGACCAACTGCACACAGGCCTGGGTGACATCATAAATCAGTAAGTAGTATGGGCAGGGCCTGTCCAATCAGACAGTGAACACATATTGCATAACTATGGTAAGCTCTACGGGGCAGGGACCTCATACCTCTTGTGGCAAAGCCTTAGCACTTCTAATATATAAGTGGGAAGGCCAAATGTTGCCAAGCTTTAAATCCAATAATCCACAAGGAAACTTAAAGATTGTGCTCCAATAAGATATTTGTTTATTTGCAAATAGTTACTTACAGAATCAAGAATATTCTAGTAATATATAATATTCTAATAATAATAGTAATAATATAATATTCTAGTAATATATAATATTCTAATAATAATAGTAATAATATAATATTCTAGTAATATATAATATTCTAAAATATTCTAGTAATAATAATATTCTAGTAAATAATATAATATTCTAGTAATATTAATATTCAATAAAAAAATAATATAATATTCTAGTATATATAATAATTCTAATAAATAGTATATATCATATTCTAGTAATATATAATATTCTAATAATAATAGTAATAATATAATATTCTAGTAATATATAATATTCTATTAATAATAGTAATAATATAATATTCTAGTAATATATGATCTAATATAATAGTAATAATTAATATTCTAGTAATATATAATCTAATAATAATAGTAATAATATAATATTCTAGTAATATATAATATTCTAATATAATAGTAATAATATAATAGTCTAGTAATATATAATATTCTAATAATAATAGTAATAATATAATATTTTAGTGATGTATAATATTCTAATAATATTCTAGTAATATATAATATTCTAGTAATAATATAATATTCTAGTAATATATAATATTCTAATAATAATAGTAATAAAATAATATTCTAGTATATATAATATCTATTATATTAGAATAATACATTCAGATATATACAAATAATGTACTTAATTTTGTATATATAAGCTGAATAATAATAGTAATATTATATTCTAGTTCTATAAATTTAATTATAGACTCATACTATATTCAGAGTATATAAATATTCCTAGTACTATAGTAACTATAATTTCTAAATCATAATATCTAAAGTATAATTATATATATTTCTAATTGTAATAATATAATATTCTGATACTAATTAATAAGGTAATAATAATACTAATGATATAAAACTAAAATGTATATAATATTAAATATTACTAATAATAATAGTAATAATAATACTATATATTCTCTATAATAATAGTAATAATTACTAGAATAAATTAATATAAGATCAATAATATAATGTCTAGATACTAATATCTTAATAATAATAGTAATAATATAATATTCTAGTAATAATATAGAGCTAATATTGAAATAAATTCTATATTATATTTCTACATAGTAATCAATATATATACAATAGATCTAAAAGTACATATATTTCGTAATAATTCAGATAATAGAATAATAATATTATAATTATAATTTCTAATTGTATAATTCTAGTAATCTATATCATAAAGATAATCATATTCTAGTAATAATAATTGTTAAATGTAAATATATATCTATATAATTATCTTAAGAAATATCTAGTAATATATACTCTAATAATATAGTATAATAAATATTATATGAATATACCCTCGTGGCGTAATATCCTATATTACCTGTAAGGGGCATCATTATCCTTTATCATTCATCTGGTATAATCTGTAATTGTTATAATGTAACAGCGCTGCGTCCCCCCAAGTGGCGCTCATATAAAAAACATATAACATACATACTGATATATCTGTATTGTTATCTATGTACGTGCTGTGGTCCCCAGTGGCGCTATATAATAAACATATCGTACATACTGTAATCCTTTATGGTTATATGTACAGCTGCTGTGTATCCAAGTGGCGCTATATAAATAAACATATACACTACTGTATACATCTTTTTGTTTACATAATGTACAGCGCTGCGTCCCAAGTGGCGCTATATAAACATATACATCCATACTGTATATCGTATTGTTATACATGTAAAGCGCTGTTACCAAAGGGGCGCTATATAAAATAACATATACAACATACTGTTATATCTTTATTTTATAATGTACAAGCGCTATGCGTCCCCAAGTGTCGCTATATAAATAAAAATATACATACATACTGTATATCTGTATTGTTAATGTACAGCGCTGTGTTCCCCAATGGCGCTATCTAAATAACCATATACATACTGGTATAATCTGTATTGTTATAATGTACAGCGCGTGTGGACCCAAGTGGCGCTATATAATAAACATATACCTACTGTATACTCTGTATGTTATAATGTACAGCGCTGTGTCCCAAGTGGCGCTATATAAATAACCATATTCATCATACTGTACAATCTGTATTGTTATAATGTACAGCGCTGCGTCCCCAATGTGCTGCTATATAAATACACCTATACATACATACTGTATATCTGTATTGTTATAAACTGACAACAGCGCTGCGTCCCCAAGTGGCGCTATATAAATAAACATATACATACAACTGTATAATCTTTATTTTTAGAATGTACAGCGCTGTCGTCCCCCATTGGCGCTATATAAACTAACATAGCATACATACTGTATAATCTGTATTGTTATAATTACAGCGCTGTGGTAACCCAATTGGCGCTATAATAAATAAACATATACATACCTCTGTATAATCTTTATTGTATAATTGTACACTCTGTGTCCCAAGTGGCACCGCTATATAATAACCGTAACATACCCTACTGTATTCGTATGGTTATCTTTACAGTGCTGTGGTCCCCACGTGTGCTATAATATAAACATCTACATCATACTGTATAATCTTGTATTGTTATAATGTACAAGCGCTGTGTACCAGTGTCGCTATATAATTAAACATATACCATAATACTGTTAATCTGTATTGTTATACGTACCACGCTGGTCCCCCAAGATCGGCGCTATATTTAACTTACCAAACATATACAAACCCTACGTCCATCAATCTGTATTGTTAAATGTACCGCGCTGTGTACCCAAGTGGCGCTATATAAATACACTATATAACATTACTACTGTCCTCCAATACTGCTAATGTATAATGTACGACGCTGTGATCCCACAGTAGTGCGCTATATCACCACATAAACATATAAATACAGTACTGGTACACTCTGTTTTGTTATAATGTACAGGCGTGTTTCCCCAAGTGGCGCCATATAAACACACTATACCATACTGTATAATCTGTCATTGTTATAATGTACACGCTGGGATCCACCAAGTGGGACGCCTATAATAAATACATATCATACATACTGTATAAATCTGTATTGTTATCCTATGGTACAGGCGCGTCCCCCGTACACCCAATGGCGACTATATATAAACTATACATACTATACTGTATACTCTTGTATTGTTTATAATGTCAGCCAACGCGGGACCACACAGTTGGCGCTATATAAATAAAACTATACCCATACATACTGTATATCTGTATTGTTATGAACCCGCGTACAGCGCCTGCGTCCCAAAGTGGCGCTATTATAACAATACATAACATACTGTATAATCTGTATGTTAAAATGTACAGCGCTGTGCTACCCAAAGTGGCGCTATATATAATACACATATACATGATATGAATCTGGATTGTTATAATGTCACACGTTGGTCCCCAAGTGGCGCTATATAAATAAACATAGACATCATACTGTTACTAATCTGATATGTTATAAGTGGTACCAGACACTGTAGCCCAAGTGCGCTATATAAATAAACATATACATACATACTGTATAATACTGTTTGTTATAAATGTACAGCAGCTGTGGTCCCCAAGTGGCGCTATATAAATAAACCATATACATAATGTATAATCTGTATTGTTTATAATGTTACAGCGCTGCGTCCGCAAAGTGGCCCCCGTATAAATAAACATATACTAATACTGTAAATCTGTATTGTATCAATGTACAGCGCTCGTCTGTCCCAAAGGTGGCAGCTATATAAATAAAAAACTAAACATACATACTTTATAATCTGTATGTTATAATGTACAGCGCTTGCTGTCCCAAGTGGCGCTATTATAAATAAACCTATCCATACATACTGTATAATCCTTTTGTTATACATGTAACCAAACCTGTGCTCCCAAGTGGCGCTCATATAAAGAACATATACATACTATACTGTATAATCTGTAATTGTTAAGAATGTTACAGACGCGTGTCCCCAAGTGGCGCTATATAAATAACATATACATACATAATCTGTATAAATCGTATTGTTATAATCCCCCCTACAGCGCGCTGTACCCAAGTGGCGCTATATAAAAAACTATACCCATTACTGTATAATCGTATTGTTATAAATTCCAGTGCTGGTCCCCAAGTGGGCTATATAAAAACCTATATCATTACATACTGTTAAACTTGTATTGTTATAATGTACAGCGCTGCTGTACCCAAGTGGCGCTATATAAATAAACTAAACATACATCTGTATAATCTGTATTGTTTATCAATGTACAGCCTGCGTGTCCCCCAAGTGCGCTATATGAACTAAAACCATACCTAAATACTGTATAATCTGGAGTTGTTAGAATGTAGCAGGCTGTGTACCCCAGTGGCGCGTATATCTAAATAAAATATACATACACTGTATAATCGTTATTGTTATAATTACAGCCGCTGTGTCCCCAGTGGCGCTAATAACTAAACATATCAATACTGTATAATCTGTCTTGTTTATAATGTACAGTGCTGTGTCCCCAAGTGGTGCTATATAAATAACCAATACATACTGTGAATCTGTATGTTATATGTACAGCGCTGTGTACCCAACGTGGCGATATCTAAATAAACATATTTTTTACATACTTACTGTATCAATCTGTAATTGTATATATGTACAAAGCGCCGTGTACCCAGGGGGCTATATAAATAAACTTAACATAATATGTTATAATCTGTATTGTTATAATTTACCGTGTTTACCCCAAGTGGCGCTGATATAAATACACATGTATACAAATACTGTTATATCTGTTATTGTTATATGACAGCGCTGCGTCCCCAAGGTGGCCGAGTATATAAACACATAAACATACTAGTATAATCTGTATGTATAATGTACAGACGCTGGTACCCAAGTGGAGCGCCTATATAAATAAACATGATACCATACAGTATAATCTGTATTGTTGATAATGTAGCAGGAGTGTGTCCCCCAAGTGGCGCTATATAAATAAACATATACATACCTACTGTAAATCGGTATTTTATAATGTACAGCGCTGTACCCCGTGGGCTATACAATAAACATATACATACATACTGTATAATTCTGTTTGTTATAATGTACACGATGTGTCCCCAAGTGGCGCTTATAAATAACAATTACCATACTGTATATCTGTATGTTAAATGTACATGCTCGTCCCCAATGGCGCTATATAAACATATCATACATACTGTATAATCTGTATTGTTTATAATGATAGCGCTTGTGTACCAAGTGTGCGCTATATAAATAAACATATACATACATACTGTATAATCTGTATTGTTATAAGTACACGTGTGTCCAAGTGGCGCTAGATTATAACTAAAACATTATACATACATCTTATAATCTGTATGTTTATAATTATAATGCCTGCGTGCCAAGTGAGCGCTATATAAATACTATTACATACATACTGTTAACTGTATTGTTATAAGTTACAGCGCTGTGTCCCCAAGTGGCGCTATATAATAAAACATATACTTATAACTGATGTATCGTGTTACAATGGCGATAAAACATAGTCATACTGTTATTAGGTAAATTACAGACTCTGTCGTACCCCAAGTGGCGCTATATATAAATAAACATAACATACATACTGTATAATCTGTATTTTATAATGTCAGCGCATGGGTCCACAGTGGCGCTTATAAAATAAACTAATAACATACGGTATAATCTGTATTGTTTATAAATGACAGCGCTGTGTACCAAGTGCCGCTATATAAATATAACATAACCTAGATCCTGTATAATCTGTATTGTTATAATGTACAGCGTGGTCCCCCAATGGACCGCTATATAAATAAACATTATACTACATACTGTATAATCGTATTGTTATAATTGTACAGCGCTGGTCCCCAAGTGGCGCTATATAAATAAACATATACATCAACTGTATATCTTATTGTTATAATGTACAGGATTTGGTCCCCAAGTGCGTATACTAATAACATATACATACATCTGTATACTCTGATTGTTATTAAATGTAATGCGCTGTGTTACCCACAGTGGCGCTATATAATAAACATAATACAAGACATAACTGTATAATCTGTTATTGTTATAATGTAAGCCGATGTACCCAAGTGGCGCTATATAATAAACATTATGCATACATACGTATAATCGTAGTATTGTTATAATGTACAGCGCTGTGTGCCCAAGTGGCGCTATCAATAAATAAACATTATACATAATACTGGATAATATGTATTGGTTATAATGTACGCGCTTGTGTACCCAGTGCGCTATTATAAATAAAACATAAGCCTACATACTGTAATAATCTGTTATTGTTATTATGTACATGCGCTGCGACCCAAGTGGCGCTATATAATAAAACAATAATCATACTGTATAATCTTATTGTTATAATTTAATATCAGCGCTGTGTACCCAAGTGCCTATATAATAAACATACTATACAATACTGTATTCAATCTGTATTGTTTATAATGTACACGTGTGTCACAAGTGGCGCTATATAAATAAAACATATACTTACATACTGTAAATCTGTATGTGTATTAATGTACAGCGTTGTGACCCAAGGTGCGCTATATAAACATATACATTTAAAACATAACTGTAATAATCTGTATTGTTATATTGTACAGCGCTGCGTCCCCAAGTGCCGCTATATAAATAAACATATACATACATACTGTGATAATCTTATTTTATAATGTACATTAGCGCCCCGCTGTGTACCCAAGTGGCGCTATATAATAAAATAACATACATACTGTATAATCTGTATGTTTATAATGTACAGCGCTGTCGTACCCAATTGGCGTAATAAATAAACATACTACATACTGTATACCTGTATTGTTATAATGTACAGCGATGTGATCCCAATTGGCGCTATAAAATAAATACATATACATCCATAACTGTATACATCGGTAGTTTGTTATAATGTTACAGCGCTGTGTCCCAAGTTGGCGCTATAATACATAACATATACATTACATACGTATAATCTGTATTGGTTATAATGTACAGCGCTGTTATCCCAAGTAGGCGAAGATAATAACATTACAGTACAACTGTATAATCCTTATTGTTATAATGTTACAGCGTGCGTTCCCAAGTGGCGCTCTATACTAAATAAACATAGTACATACATAACTGTATAATTTATTGATAACTGTACAGCGCTGTGTCCTCCAAGTGGCGCGTATCTAAATAACATATACATACATACTGTATATGTATTGTTTATAATGTAACAGCTGCTGCGCCCCAAGTGGCGCTATATAATAAAACATTAGATACATCCTGTATATCTATTGTTATAATGTACAGCGCTTGTCCCCAAGTGGCGTGCATATAAAAAAACACTATCTACATACTGTATAATCTGTATTGTTATAATGTACAGCGCTGGGTTCCCCAAGGAGCTTATAATAAACATATATACATATTCTAAACTATGTTATAAGCGCTGTGTATCCATGGCATCCTACAAACAACAATGTATATCTGTATTGTTATAATGTACAGCTGCTTGCTCACCCAAGTGGCGCTATTAAATAAACATATACATACATACGATAAGCTGTACTGTGATAAGTTACAGCGCTGTGCTACCCAAGTGGCGCCGGCCTCGCCGCGCTCTATATAAATAAAACATATACATACTATGTATAATCTGTATTGTTTATAATGTACAGCGGCGTGTCACCCAGTGGCGGCTATAAAATAAAACTATACACTACATATGTATATCTGTATTTTTGATAATGTACGCGCTGTTCCCCAAGTGGCGCTATATAAAATAAACTATACATACTAGTATAATCTGTCTGTTATAAATGTACAGCGATGTGTCCCAAAGTGGCGCGATTATAAATAACATATTTACAACATACTGTATAATCTGTATTGTATAATGTCAGCGGCTGGGTCCCAAGTGTACGGGCGCTATAAAAATAAACTATACAGGTACATACTGTAGTCTATTAGTTATAATGTACATACCGCTGCGTCCCCAAGTGGCCTATATAAAATATACATTACAACTGTATAATCTTGTATTGTTTATGAGTGTAGCAGTGTGTGTCCCATTGGCGACTATATACATAACATACCATACATTAATGATATTATCAATCTGGTTATGTTAAATTATCAGCGCTGGTACCCAAGTGGCGATCATATAAATAAACAATATCGTACATACTGTATAAATCTGTTTGTGTATAATGTACAGCGCGTGTCCCAAGTGGCGCTATATAAATAAACATATACGATAATACTGTATATCTGGTATTGTTAAAGTACAGTGCGCTGTGTACCCCAATGGCGCTATTATAAATAAACATAATACATGACATACTGATATATCTGTATTGTTGAAGTACATCGCTTTGTACCCAAGTGGCTGCTATAAAATAAACATATTACATTCATACTGTAAAATCTGTCCATGTTATATTTTACAGACGCTGCGTACCACCATGGCGCTAATATAAAAGAAAACATATACATACATAACTGTCATACATTGTATGTATAAATGTACAGCGATGTGTCCCCAAATGGCGCCTATATAAATAAAAATACATATAACTGTTAATCTCGTGTATATCACGGCGGACCACAATATGTGCGCTTTAATAAGAAAGGGTATCGCACTGAAATCGCCAATTTACAGTCGCTCGGCGCTTTGCGTCCCCAAGTGGCGCTAAAATCAAGACAGGTAATACATTACATACCTGTATATCTTGATTTATATAATTACAGCGATGGTGCCCCCAAGTGGCTAATAAATAAAAACATATAACTCAATCTGATACTCTGTATTGTTATAATGTACAGCTGTGTACCCAAGTTGCGCTATATAAAAAACATATACCATACATGACTGTTATCTGTATATGGTTATATGTACAGCCGTGTCGGTCCCCGTGGATCTATATAAATAAAACATATACTGACTACTGTATATCTGTATTGTTATATGTACAGCCTGCTGTGTACCCAGTGGCGCTATATAAATAAAAACATAATACATAACTGAATGTAGATTACGCGCTTGGTCAATTAATATAACATAGTCTATGTATAACTGTTTATAATTACAGTGGCTGTGTATCCAATGGCGAGCTAGTATAAATAAACATATACATACATACTGTATAATCTGTTTGTTTATATGTACCAGCTGCTGCGTATCCCAAGTGGCGCTAATAAATAACACAAAATAAATACAACATACTGTAAATTCTGTTAATGTTATAAGATTACAGTGTGGTCCCCAAGTGGCGCTAATATAAATAAAACATAAATTACATACTGTATAATCTGTTATTGTTCCATAATTGGACAGCGCTGTTGTTCCCAAGTGGCGCTATATAATAAACAATATACCTACATCACTTATAAATGTATGTTATAATACAGCGCTGTGTACCCAAGTGGCTCTATATAAATACACATATACAGACATACTGTCTAATCTGTATTGATTATATGTTACACAGCGCTGTGTAACCCAATGTGCGCTATAAAATAAACATATACATAATACTGCTATAATCTGTATTGGTATAGAATGTTACAGCGCTGTGTACCAATGCGCTAGTATAAATAAACATGATACATACATACTGTATAATCGTATTGTTATAAGGTTACTGCGCTGGCGTACCCAAGTGGGCATATATAAATAAACATTTATAATACATACTGTATAATCCTGTATTGTTATAATGTACAGCGTTCATGGTGTCCCCAAGTGGCCTATATAAATCAAACATATAACCATACATACTGTTATAATCTGTTTGTTATAATGTACAGCGTTGTCGTCCCAAGTGCGCTATATAAACATATACATTACATAACTGATAATCTGTATGTTATAATGTACAGGCGCTGCGTCCCCAAGTGGCGCTTATATAAACATATACATATCATCTACTGTATAATGCTGTATTGTTATAAGTACAGCGCTGCTTCCCCAGTGGCGCTATATAAATAACATATAATAAACTGGTATAATCTGTATTGTTATACTGTACAGCGCTGCTGTCTCCAAGTGGTCGCATATCTAAAAACCTATACATACATACTGTATAATCTGTATTGTTATATGACAGCGCTGTGTACCCACAGTGCTGCTATATAAAAAAATATACATACCATCTGTTATAATCTGTATTGTTATAATGTACAGCTGCCTGTGTCCCCAAGTGGCGCTATATAAATAAACATATACATACTGTATTACTATTGGAATCGTGTTGCAATGCTAATATAAAAAAAACTAATATGTATTAATGTTTATATGTTACGCGCTTCCACCAAGTTGCGCTATATAAATAAACTATATCCATACACCTGATATATTGTGTATTGTTATAATGTAACAGTGCTGTGTACCCACCATTTACGCTTAAAATAACATTCAATAACCACATATGTACAATCTGTTTTGATTATAATGTACAAGCTTGTACCCAGTGGCGCTAATATAAAAACATATACATACATACTGTATAATCTGTATTGTTAATGTACAGCGCTGGTACCCAGTGGCGCTATAAAAATAAACATATACATAACCATACTGTATAATCTGTATGCTTATAATGACAGCGCTGTGGACCAGTGGCGCTATATAATATAAACATATACATAATACTGTTGAATCTGTATTGTATTATAATGTTACAGCTCTGTTCCCAGTGGCGCTATTAAATAAACATAACATTACATACTGTTATCGGTATTGTTATAATGTTACAGCGCTCTGTGTCCCCAAGTGGCCGCTATATAAATAAACTATACCTACTACTGTATAGATCGTATTGTTATAATGTACATCGTCGGTGGACCCAAGTGGCGCTATATAAATTAAACATTAACAATCACTACTGGTATAATCTGTATTGGTTTATAATGTACAGCGCTGTGTCCCCATGAACGCTAATAAATAAACATATAACATAACATACTGTATCATGCTGTATTGGATAATGTACAGCGCTGTGGTATCCAAGGTGCGCTATATAAAATAAACATCTACATACATCCTGTATAAATCTGTATTTGTATAATGTACAAGCGCATGTTCCCCCGTGGCGCTATATAATAAAAACATATACATATGTCTTCGTGTGATAAACTATGGCCCTTTTGTTTTCCTTTAAAACGCGATAATGATATGATACAACAAGTAAATAGAGAGGAAAACTGAATAGTGATGGATTACAGAGAACCATTAAAACTTACTTGTTATGAAGTGGCAAACTTGCAGGTAATGGTCCTTCCAGGCTGTGCGAGTCTGTGATACATCCTTAGGATCTGGCGGCTGATGGGTCCACATATCATCAAAGAGTCGGTCTAGAGACACCTGGGCTGCACGGCGATATCAGCTCATTACTGATGCTTGGAGAATGGGATGTAGATTTAAACTAATGTTACTAAATATTCTAATTGGTCATTGGTTTTTTAAAATGGCACTTATGAGTTCAAATAAGGTCCTTCAGTCTTTTCATAAAAGCCCTGGATGCCGTTTATTGCTGCTGCGCATGTGAGAAACATTATTTACTGAGAATGTTCAAATATGCTGGAGTGAACTCACAACAGATAACCAGACATCTGAACCATCCTGTCTACGGATCTAGCATGCTCATTAAGGCTTATACTAGGAGAAAAGCAGACGTACCTGCACAGAGCCCCCAAAAATTGACAGACTGAAGAGGGGGGCTATTATGAAGACAGAACTGGTTTCACACTGGCCCCACGTTCCTAAAGCAGGAAGTGTCAGGACGAGTAATCGTTTAATTTGAACACAAGTATATCTAGTCACCTACTCAGAGATCCTCCAGAACGGGCTCACTAGTTTCTGGCTCACACAAGATAGACAAATTAGACATTTGACTGAGAACTGTCTTTCAATATTTTATATTATACACATCCCGATCTAATAGATTTTGCATTTGACACTTTATTATGAGCACCATATGAATATTTCTTGTAGAGTTATAGTAATGCACTTTACCATGTGTTTTGTTTATCGATTCGTATTTATTGCTAAAGGAATATTCCTGATTTTATAGCTATCTTCAAGAATCTTGTTATATTTAGATTGTACGTAAACTTTCCAGCAATGTACACTTATTAGAGATGTGAGCCCCAGATAAACAGGTGGAGGATGCCATCAGTGGCTAACATGGTTGTAAGGTTATATATATATATATATATATTATCTACTCATAAAGTACATGTTCCCTGAGCAACCCCTTCATAACTGTTGTATTAACAAATCGGGGCTATTGTTTACCTTCATCAGAGGTAGTTGTGACACAACCGTGATCACAGGTTAATATACATAGACACACCCCTTTAGTGCCACCACTGAAAATTAACACACTGGTAATACTGTCTATATAAGTGTGGATTGCCCTGTTGTTCAACTACTCTGTATGAAATTGCGTAATGTTAACTAAACAATTATAACAGTCCCAATTGTTCCAGAGAAATATATCACCCCAGATTTATAGTAAAAATGAAGGTGCCATTAGGTTTTGTGTATATTTCGTCCTGACATTGCGAACAGTGAGCGTAGCGTTCACGAGAGTTGTATCTGTGTACATGACCCGATAACACGGACAAGGTTACAGAAGTCGCGGGGCCTATCTGAAGGTCCTTACGCGATTATTTCGTCAATTCTTCAAAGGTTCATTTCAGTATGGACAGCAATTATATGACTCAGCCCTGATTGAGCCATCCATGTAGCAAACATACAACAAGAAATAAAATGAGACAATACATGTCTAAAGGGAAATCAATAGACTGTCTATTGAGGAATTAGTGTGACATGTTCTTCCGTCACAACCTTCTGGTTATACAGACATATGGGTAGGGTTAAAAGTGTGAACTAGAGATGGATGTATTGTCTTTATACAACACTCCAATAAGAGTTACTATTTAACCTGTTATACAGGACATTATAGGAGGGTATAAGGTTGGACTAGATGACGTTGTCTTTATACACTCCCATAATATGTAATATGTAAACTGTTATACAGCATATGGTAGGGTAAAAGGTGGACATAGATGGACGTATGTCTTTTACAACACTCCACATACTATGTTACTATGTTAACTGTTTATACAGGACATTATGGGTAGGTCATAAAGGTTGGACTAGAGGACGTATGTCTTTATACAACCTCCAATGATGTGAATATGTACATGACGTTATACAGAACAGTTTTTGGTAGGGTATAAAGGTTGGACTAGATGGACGTATGTCTTTCTACACCGTCCAATACTATGTTACTAGTAACTGTTATACAGACATTATGGGCTAGGGTATAAAGGTTGGACAGAGGACGTATGTCCTTTATACAACTCCAAGTACTATGTACTATGTAAATGTTAGACAGACATTATTGGTTAGGGTATAAAGTTGTGACTAGAGGACATATGTCTTTTATACACATCTCCATACTATGTTACAATGGAAACTGTTTAATCAGGACATTATGGGTAGGGTTGGACTAAGATGACGTTTTGTTCTTATACAACCTCCAATTCTATGTACATGTAACTGTTATACCAGAACATGGGTAGGGTATAAAGCATTAGACTAGATAGCGTAGTCTTTATACAAACCTCCATACTATGTTACTATGTAACTGTTACAGACATTATGGGTAGGGTATAAAGGTTGGACTAGATGGACGTATGTCTTTAAGCAACTCCAATACTAAGTGTTACGATGTAACTGTTATTACAGAGACATTTATGGGTAGGGTATAAAGGTTTGGACTAGATGACGTATGTCTTTAATACAACCTCCAATAGGTACTGTTTATTATGTAACTGTTATTACAGACATTACTGGGTATTGGTATAAAGGGTTGGAACAGATGAGACGTTGTCTTTAATATACAACCGCCAATACTATGTTCTATGAAACTTGTTAGACAGACATTTATGGGTAGGTATAAAGGTGTGGACTAGATGAATGGATCTGTCTTTAGATACAACCTCCAATACTATGTTTACTATGTACCTGTGTAACAGACATTTGGGTAGGGTATAAAGGTCGAATGGATGGCCTTGTCTTATACAACCTCCAATGACTATGTTAATCATGTAAACTGTTACTACGCGACAGTATGGGGTAGGTATAAAGGGTGGACTGAGTATGTATGTCTTTTACAACCTCAAATATTATGGTTACTATGGTAAACTGTTTATACAGACATTATGGGAGGGGGATAAAGGTTGGAATAGATGGACGATGTCTTTATAACAACCTCCAATGCTTTTTTACGTATGTAATCAGACAAACTATTGATGGTAGTGGGTATTATAAGGTTGGACTAGATGGATGTAGTTTCTATACAACCTCCAATACGATGTTCCTATGTAACGTTAGACAGGACATTATGGTAGGGTATTATAAGGTTAGAACTAGATGGAACATATATCTTATTCAACCTCCAATACTATGTTGCTATGTCACTGTTAGACACTATGGGTAGGTATAGAAGGAAGTTGGAACTAGACTGACGATGTCTTTATACAACGTCCTCCAACTACGTATGTGACTCAGTAATCGTTTATACCAGACATAATGGGTAGGGGATAAAGGTTGGACGAGATGGACGTATGTCTTTTTATACAAACCTACCATACTATGTTACATATGTAACTGTTAGAACAGACAGTTTGGGTCAGGGTATAAAGTTAGACTAGATGGACATTATATCTTATACAACCTCCAATACTATTACTGTGTAACTGTTAGACACTTGGGTAGGGGTAATAAAGGTTGGATAAGACTGACGTTGATGTCTGTATGACAACCTCCAAGACTATGTTACGTACGGTGTTACAAGACATAATGGGAGGGGTAAAGGTTGGCTAGATGGACGTATGTTTCTTAACAACCTCCAATACTGATGTTACAGTAACTGTAGACACATATGGATGGGTAGGGTCATAAAGGTGGACTAATGGACGTATGTCCTTTATACAACTCCCAATATAGGTTACTATGTAACTGTATAACGAATCTATGGGTAGGGTATAAAGGTTGGACTAGAGGATAGATAGTTTTCTTTATACAACCTCCAATACTATGTTACATGTAACTGTATACAGACCAGTGATGGGTAGGGTATAAAGGTTGGATCTAGATGACGATGTCTTTATACAACTCAATACTATGTTACTCATGTACTGTTAGACAGACATTTGGGTAGGGTATAAAGCTGGACTATATGACGTATATCTATTACAACCTCAATATAGGTTACTAGTGTAACTGTTATACTAGACGTTATGGTAGGGTATAAAGGCTGGACGTAGATGACGTATTATCTTTATCACACCTTACATACTTTGTTACTATGTAACTGTTATATAGACATTATGGTGTAGGGTTCAAGGCTGGATAGATGGACGTATAGCTTTATACAACCTCCAATACTATGTTACTATGTTACTGTTTGATACCGACATTTATGGGTAGGGTATAAGGTTGGACTAGATGGACGTATGTCTTTTATACAACCTCCAATACTAGTTACTATGTAACTGTTATACAGACATTTATGGGTAGGGTATATCAAGGCTGGACTAGAGGATGACGTTATCTCTTATACACCCTCCAGATACTATGTTCTATGCAACGTAGAATTTGGTATACAGAACATTTAATGACCTGCGGGGGGGACAACTCCCTTCCTTCTCTCTGTGTCACCTGCAGGGGAGGTATCGACTCACGCTCCTTCTCTCTGTGTACCCTGCAAGGGAGGTACTACTCATCACTCCTATCTTTCGGGGCACCTGCGGTATGCAAACTCAATCTCCCCTCTGGTCACCCCGCATTGAGGGACTTGGATCTCACAGCTCCGTTCTGTCTTGTCACCCGCGGTAGGACTGAACTTCATCCCTTCTGTCTTTCTTTGTCCCCTGCTTGGGCGGGACAGACTCAGCTCCTTCGTCTGTGTCCCTGCTGGAGGGCTGACTCACACCTCTCTGTCTGTGCAGCACGCGGGGTAGGGACAGTCTCACCTCCTTCTGTCCTGTGTACCCCTTGCCGGGGAGGGACAGACTGACGCTCCTTCTTTTGTGTCCACCCTGCAAGGGGGAGGGACAGACTCCCCTCCTTCCTATCTTTTCCCCTTCAGGAGGGAGGGAACAGCACTCACAGCTCCTTCGTCTGTGTCACTCCCCTGCGGGGGAGGGACAGCACTCACAGCTCTCTATCTGTGTCCACCCTCAGGGAGAGGGCCCGACTCCATCCCTTCTGTCTGTTGTCACCCTGCAGGGTGGTTGGGACCCTCACGCGTCCTTCTGTCTTTGCAGGGGGAGGGACAGACTCACAGCTCCTTCTGTCTGTGTCACCCTGTAAAATAAGATATTTTACCGTACCTTAATATCAAAGTTACAGTCTAATCTCCGTATAAGGGCAATAAACTTGGTCCTGTTGTCTGATGGAGGAGGGGGTAGGATGGGCGTACATGCATTTTCTGGAAATGCTTGAACCAAACTTCCCTGTGGAGAAAAAAAGTATAAAAAACCCACAACCAACAACACCCAATATACAGCATGAAGATACCCGTAGCACCGATCCCAAGTCAATACACCAAATATACAGCATGAAGATACCCGTAGCACTGATCCCAAGTCAATACACCAAATATACAGCATGAAGATACCCGTAGCACCGATCCCAAGTCAATACACCGAATATACAGCATGAAGATACCCGTAGCACTGATCCCAAGTGAATACACCCAATATACAGCATGAAGATACCCGTAGCACTGATCCCAAGTCAATACACCGAATATACAGCATGAAGATACCCGTAGCACTGATCCCAAGTCAATACACCAAATATACAGCATGAAGATACCCGTAGCACTGATCCCAAGTCAATACACCAAATATACAGCATGAAGATACCCGTAGCACTGATCCCAAGTCAATACACCATGACCCTGTCACGGGGGGGGGGGGGGAGACTCTGGTCTTGGGACACTGAGGGGGGTCTCTGGGCTTAATGTCTAGTAAATAAATGTCAATGTCCTTATGATTAAAGGGTCTTTACTTACTTTCATTCCATCGATAGGCAGGGGGGATCCAAATAAAGCTGGAAGATCCTCAAACATCTGGTGTGCACCGAGACTGCCCTCTGTATACTAAATGGTACAGTAAGTAAACATTGATTCAATATACCCTATAACATAACATGGTACTGCCAGTTATTATATACGATTATATTCAGTACACCCCTATAACATAACATGGTACTGCCAGTTATTATATATGATTATATTCAGTACATCCCTATAACATAACATGGTACTGCCAGTTATTATATATGATTATATTCAATACACCCCTATAACATAACATGGTACTGCCAGTTATTATATATGATTATATTCAGTACACCCCTATAACATAAAATGATACTGCCAGTTATTATATAAGATTATATTCAGTACACCCCTAGAACATAACATGGTACTGCCAGTTATTATATAAGATTATATTCAGTACACCCCTATAACATAACATGGTACTGCCAGTTATTATATAAGATTATATTCAGTACACCCCTATAACATAACATGGTACTGCCAGTTATTATATATGATTATATTCAGTACACCCCTATAACATAACATGGTACTGCCAGTTATTATATATGATTATATTCAGTACACCCCTATAACATGGTACTGCCAGTTATTATATATGATTATATTCAGTACATCCCTATAACATAACATGGTACTGCCAGTTATTATATATGATTATATTCAATACACCCCTATAACATAACATGGTACTGCCAGTTATTATATATGATTATATTCAGTACACCCCTATAACATAACATGGTACTGCCAGTTATTATATAAGATTATATTCAGTACACCCCTATAACATAATATGATACTGACAGTTATTATATACGATTATATTCAGTACACCCCTATAACATAATATGATACTGTCAGTTATTACATACGATTATATTCAGTACACCCCTATAACATAATATGATACTGCCAGTTATTATATATGATTATATTCAGTACACCCCTATAACATAATATGATACTGCCAGTTATTATATACGATTATATTCAGTACACCTACTGAGATAACATAAACCTATATTATAATGACAGTACCATATGTTACAGGGTAGATGAATATAAAATTAAAACCTATATAATAAAGGCAGAACCATTATGTGACTAGGGTATATGAATATTTAATTAAACCTATATAATAATAAACTGGCAGACCATATGTTACAGGGTGAGACTGAATAGACCATTTAAACCTTATATAAGAATCTGGACAGTACCATGATGTACAGGGTTTATACTGAATAGAACATTAACCATATAAAACAGCAGTAGAGGACCATTATGTTACAGGGTTATACTGAATATAACATAATCATTATAACGTGGCGAGACCATTAGGACGGGGATACGGAATATAATCATTAACCTATATAAAAAGGCGAGTACCATTATGTATAAGGGTTATATTGAATTTATAACATTAAAACTATATATAACGGCATACCATTATGTTACCGGGTATACGAATAGAACATAAACCTATTATAATAACAGGCGTACCATTCATGTTACAGGGTTATGAGCTGATATAACATATAAACCTAATAAGAAACTGAAGACCATCTGTTCACACGGTTTAACGGAATATAGAATTTTAACCTATATACTAAACCCTGGCAGCCACATATGTTACAGGGATACTGACTATAAGTGCTTGAATCACATATAATAATGGCAAGTACATTGAGTACAGGGTTATACTGAATAAAATTAAACCTTATAATAACTGGCAGTCCATTATGGTACAGAGTAGATGAATATAACATTAATCACATATATAATGCCTAAGTACCATTAGGTTACAGGGTATATGAATATAACATTAAACCTATATAAAACTGGGCAAGTACCATTATGTTAAGGGTTTATAGAAATAACATTAAACCTAATAATAACTGCAGTATCCATTATGTACAGGTTATACGAATAACAGTAAACTAATAAAACTGACAGTACCATATGTTGCCGGGTGGTATACTGAATAGACATTAAACCTATTATAATAACTGGCAGCACCCATTATGGTACAGGGTTAGAACTGAATATAACATTCATCACATATAATAACTGGCGCATGCTCATTAGTTCAGTGGTTTCTACGAAATAACATTAAAACCTAATTAAAAATGGCCTAGACCATAGGTACAGAGTTATAGTGAATAAACATAACACAATAAACGCAGTACCATATGTTACAGGGTAGACGAAATAACTTAAAACTATAGTAAAACTGTCCAGTACCATTAGGTTACAGGGTTAACCGAATATAAATAATCAAATATAATAACTGGCAGTACCATTATGTTACCGGGTTATACGATATAATCATTAAACTAAAATAACTGTCAGTACCATATGTTTTAAAGGGTTATACGAATATAAAATTAACCGATAGAATAACTGACACAGTTCACATTATTTAGCAGGGATTATACTGAATATACATTAAACCTATATACTAACTGCAGCACCATTATTGTGAAAGGGTTATACTGAATATAACATAAATCAAACTATAATAACTGGCAGAATTAGTTACAGGGTTATAGGAATAAAACAGGAAACGCTATATAATAACTGTAGTTTACCAGTAGTTACAGGTTATAATGAATATAAATTAATCACATATAAAATGTCAGTACCATTATGTTACAGGGTTATACTGAATAAAACATTACACACCATAGATAACTGTCAGTTATCGATTCTGTTACAGGGGTATATGATATAACATTAAACCTATAATAATAACTGACAGTACCATTAGGTAAAGGTTTCATACGAAATAACATACTTAAAACCTATATAAAACTGGCAGTGAATTAGGGACATGTTATACTGCTATAAAAATTAAACCTATATAATAAAGACTGGCAGCACCATTATGTACAGGGTTATACTGGGAATATAACCATTAAACTATATAATACGACAGTACCATTATGTTGCGGGGGGTGTTAACGGAATAGAAAGGAAAAACGAGAGAATGAACAGGCCGAGGACCAGTATGGGACCAGTGTGAACGCATGAGAACAGTAAACTATATAAGAACGGCAAGTACCATTATGTACAGGGTTATACGAATATAACAGTATAACCCTATATAATAATGGCCAGCACATGATGTTACAGGGTTATACTGAATATAACATTAACCATATAAGAACTGGCAAGCACGCATTATGTACGAGTGGTATACTGAATATAACATTAAAACCTATAAGAATAACTGGCAGTACCATTATGGTACAGGGTTACTGAATATACATTAAACCTATATAATAATGGCCGCACCATATGTTACGGGTTATACTGAATATAACATTAAACCAGACTTGACGCGGAAGCCAGCAGCCGGCCCGCCGCCGCGCCTGCGCGGACGCGCGAGAGAGCGACGCAGCAGAAGCCCGCGACGAGGGACGCGAGGGTACAGCCGGGAGAAGAGAAAGGCGACGCGGAGGCAGAAATAAGCACCATTATGTGTAATGTGTTTACTGAATATAACATTAAACCTAATAATACTGCAGCACCATTATGTTACAGGGTTATAACTGAATATACATTAAACCTATATAATATGACGTACCCCATATGTACCAGGGTTATCTACTGAATATACTTACAACTCCATATAATAAAGCAGCACCATAGTACAGGGTTATACTGTGAATGAATAACAGAATCAGCATAAGCATGAGAGTACGCTATGAACTGGAAGCAGATACCATTATGTTCAGTGTTATATATATAACATTAAACCTAATAATAACTGCCGACCCTTAGGGTTACAGTGTTATACTGAAATAACAAAAAATTCTAAATCATAATAATTAACTGGCAGTCAGCCATTATGTGTAACTATAGGTATACTGAATATGCATTAATCACATCTAAATGGCCCGTCTTCGTATTATGTATAGGGTGTACTAAATATATCGATATAATAAACTGGCGAAGATAACGATTATGTTATAGGGGTGTTTCTAATAAATAAATCGTAGATTAATAAACTGTCAGTATATTATGTTATAGGGGTATACCGAAATATAATCATTATTAATAACTGCAGTATCATTATTATACTATATGGGGTGTACTGAATATAATCATACTATAATACCTGGGCCAGTATCATTAATTATAGGGGGTAATGAATATAATCATATATAAAACTGCGCAGTATCCATGATTATGTTATAGGGGGTATGAATATAATCAAATATAATAACTGGCAGATCATATTATATTATAGGGCGTATATGAATATAATCTAATAATAACTGGCAGTATCATAGTATAGTATAGGGGAGATACTGAATATATATTATATAATAACTGGCAGCTAGTTCCGTATTATATATATAGGGTAATGTACTGAATATAATACATATATCAGCCTATGGCAGTAAGAGCGGAGGGTACGCTCGAAACGCGTAAGGGCTATGGGAACTCCTGGTTGGTTAGGTCATTGTTCTGAATAAGCGTTTGGATTGCAAGGTTCAAGGTGTCATATTTCCGGGTGACGCCGTGATCCCATATGGTATTTGTTGCGTATGTTATGGGTTTGTTTAATGAATATAATCGGATATTAATACTGCAGTACAATGTATGTACAGGGGGTAATGAATATAATCGTATCTAATAATGGCAGGTATCAATTATGTTATAGGGGTTGTACTGAATATAATCAGATTATAAGAACTGGCAGTATCATATTTGTTATAAGGGGTGTATGAATATAAAGTATGTAATAACTGACAGTATCATATTATGTTCTAGGGGTTTGTTTGTGTTACTGAAAGATAAGCGTATATTAAGAACTGTCAGTATCATATTATGTTATAGGGGTTTTTGTACTGAATTAATCTGATATAATAATGGCAGTACCATGTTATGTTATAGGGGGGAGAATATAATCAGATAGAATAACTGGCTTGAGTACCAGTATGTTTATGGGTGTGTACTGACATATAAATCTTATATAAATAACTGGCCAGTAACATGTTTGTTATAGGGGTTTGTACGAATATAATCTTATATAATACATGGCATAGTACCCAGTTTGTTCTCAGGGGTGTTGTACGAATATATAATCTATATAAATAACTTGGCAAGTATCATTTTTATGTGTAACGGTTCAGTACACCCCTATAATATAATATGATACTGCCAGTTATTATATAAGATTATATTCAGTACACCCCTATAATATAATATGATACTGCCAGTTATTATATATGATTATATTCAGTACAAGTACACCCCTATAACATAATATGATACTGCCAGTTATTATATACGATTATATTCAGTACACCCCTATAATATAATATGATACTGCCAGTTATTATATATGATTATATTCAGTACACCCCTATAATATAATATGATACTGCCAGTTATTATATATGATTATATTCAGTACACTAGCACAAGAATAATGGGGGAGCACACTAGTCGGGTGAATCCAAGTGTATTTATTCAAACAACATACACAACGTTTCGGGACGCACTGTCCCTTCCTCAGGTACAATGCGTCCCGAAAAGTTGT
>JAACNH010000757.1:112268-123569 GCA_019447015.1 Hymenochirus boettgeri
TACTGCCAGTTATTATATGTGATTAATGTTATATTCAGTATAACCCTTGTAACCATATGGTACTGACATT
The DNA here is from genome assembly GCA_019447015.1 of Hymenochirus boettgeri. Taxonomy (NCBI): domain Eukaryota; kingdom Metazoa; phylum Chordata; class Amphibia; order Anura; family Pipidae; genus Hymenochirus; species Hymenochirus boettgeri. The sequence continues at coordinate 112,339 of JAACNH010000757.1, forward strand.
TCCTATAAAGGTTAATGTTAGATTCAGTATAACCCTGTAACATAATGTACTGCTTTATTAATAGTCGTTCAATGTTATACCAGTAAACCTGGTAAATAATGGGTCTGCCAGTTATTATATGGTATTCCTGTTTGTTATTCGTATTATAAACCTCGCTAACATAATGGTTGCCTCAGTTGTTATATAGGTTTAATGTTAGTAGTCAGTATAACCCTGTAACATATGGTACGCCTGTTATTAATGGTTTAATGTATATTCAGTATAACCTGGTAACATAATGGTTACTGCCTGATTATTATATAGGTTTATCTGTTATATTCAGTATAACCTGTACCATAATGGTACTGGCCGTTATTATAAGTTTATGTTTATTCATATAAACCCGGTAAATCATGGTACTGCCATGTTATTATATGTAATTTAATGATTAATATTCAAGTATAACCTGTACAATATTGGTACTGCGTTATTATGGGGGTACGGGGGTTTAAGGTTCTATTCCAGTATAACCCTGTAAATAATGGTACTGCCAGTTATATATGAGGTATTAATGTTATATCTATTACCCTGTCACTAATGGACTGCCCTGTTATTTATAGGTTTCAATGTTTATGTCATGTATAACCCGGTACATATGGTACCTGCAGTTATTAATATGGTTTTAATGTTATATGTCCGTATAACCCTGTCAACATAATGGTACTGCAGTTATTATATGTGATATAATGTTTATATTCGCTTATAACCCTGGAACATTATGGTACGTGCCAGTTTATTATAGTGATTAATGTATATTCAGTTTAAACCCTGTGACATATGGTACTGAGGGGGGCAGTTATCATATAGGTTATCAGTTCTCTTCAGTATAACCCTTGTAAAACATAACTCCGTACTGTTCAGTCTATTATAATGTGATTAATGTTATATGAGTTCATAAACCCTGTAACCATAATGGTACTCCAAGTTGATTATATGTGATAATGTTATATTCAGTATTTAACCCTGTAACATAATGGTACTGAGACGTATTATATGTGATTAATCGTTAAGATTCAGTAAAACCCTGTAACACGAATGGGGATACTGCAGTTATTTATTAGTGGGATTATAATTGTTTATTCACTAAATAACCCTGTACATAATTGGTAACTGACAGTTATTATACTAGGTTTAATGTTAGTTCAGTCTATATGTGTAACATACATGGTACTGTCCAGTATTTAATATGGTTTATGTTATAGTCCAGGATAACCTTTGTAACAATAATGGTACTGCCAGTTATATATGTGATTAATGGTATATTCTGTATAACCCTATAACATAATGGGTACTGTCAAGTTATATATAGGTTTAATGTTATAGTCAGTATAACCCTGTAACATAATGGTACTGCAGTTATTATATGTGATTAATGTTATATTCAGTATAACCCTGTAACATATGGTACTGTCAGTTATTATATAGGTTAATGTTATAGTCAGTATAACCCTGTAACATAATGGTACTGCCAGTTATTATGTGATTAATGTTATATTCAGTATAACCCTGTTGTAACATAATGGTACTGCCAGGTTATTATATGTGATTAATGTGTATATTCAGTATAACCTATAACATAATGATACTGCCAGTATTATATGGTTTAATGTTATATTCAGTATAACCCTTACATAATGGTACTGCCAGTTATTTATGTGATTAATGTTATATTCAGTATAACCCTGTAACATAATGGTACTGTCAGTTATTATATAGGTTTAATGTTATAGTCAGTATAACCCTGTAACATAATGTACTGCCAGTTATTATATAGGTTTAATGTTATAGTCAGTATAACCCTATACAAATGGTTACTGCCAGTTATTATATGTGATTAATGTTATATTCAGGTAACCTATAACATAATGGTTACTGTCAGTTATGATATAGGTTTAATGTTATAGTCAGTATAAACCCTGAACATAATGGTACTGCCACTATATTATATAGGTGTAATGTTATTCAGTATAACCCTGTAACATAATGGTACTGCAGTTTTTATATGTGATTAATGTTATATTCAGTATAACCCTGTAAATCATGGTACTGTCATTTTATATAGGTTTAAGTTAAGTCAGTATAACCCTGTAACATAATGGTACTGCCAGTATTAATGTGATTATGTTATATTCATATAACCTTGTAACCATCATGGTACTGCCATGTTATATATGTGATTAATGTATATTCAGTATAACCTGTAACATAATGGTACTGTGCAGTGTGTTTGATAGGTTTAATGGTTAATTCAGTATAACCTGTAACATAATGGTATGCCAGTTTTATATGTGATTAATGTTATATTCATTATACCCTGTAACATATGGTACTGTCAGTTATTATATAGGGTTAATGTTATAGTCAGTATAACCCTGTAACATAATAGGTACTGCCAGTTATTATATAGGTTAATGTTATCTAGTCAGTATTAACCCTGTAACATAATGGTACTGCCAGTTTTAATATGTGATTAATGTTATATTCAGTATAACCCTATAACATAATGGTACTGTCAGTTATTATATAGTTAATGTTATAGTCAGTATAACCCTGTAACATAATGGTACTGCCAGTTATTATATGTGATTAATGTTATATTCAGTATAACCCTATAACATAATGGTACTGTCAGTATTATATAGGTTTAATGTTATAGTCAGTATAACCCTGTACATAATGGTACTGCCAGATATTATAGGTGTAATGTTATATTCAGTATAACCCTGTAACATAATGGTACTGCCTGTTATTATATATGATTATATTCAGTACACCCCTATAACATAATATGATACTGAATCATATATTATTACGATTATATTTAGTTAACCCCCTATAATATAATATGATACTGACAGTTATTATATTGATTATATTCAGTACACCCCTATAAACTAATATGATACTGCCAGTTATTATATAGATTATATTCAGTACACCCCATAACATAATTGATACTGACAGTTATTATATACGATTATATTCCAGTACACCCCTATAATATAATATGATACTGCCAGTTATTATATATGATTATATTCATAACCCCTATATATAATATGATACTGACAGTTATTATACGATATATATCAGTACACCCCTATAAATATAATATGATATACTGCCAGTTCATTATATATGATTATATTCAGTAACACCCCTATATATAATACTGATACTGCCAGTTATTATATATGATTATATTCAGTACACCCCTATAACATAATATGATACTGCCAGTTATTATATATGATTATATTCAGTACACTAGCACAAGAATAATGGGGGAGACACACTAGTCGGGTGAATCCAAGTGTATTTATTCAAACACATACACAACGTTTTGGGACGCACTGTCCCTTCCTCAGGTACAATGCTTCCCGAAAAGTTGTGTATGTTGTTTGATAAATAACTTGGATTCACCTGACTAGTGTCTCCCCATTATTCTTTCTTGTGCTATAGAACTGTTGGTTCCTTGAGTGGAGGGCTAGGGGGGATAGCACCATAGCAAGCAGCCACAATCGGTGTGTGCTGGAGTGTACCCTGAATTTGCTGTTAATTCAGTACACCCCTATAACGAAATAATGATACTGCCAGTTATTATATAGGTTTAAGTTAATTCAGCTCACCCAATAACATTTATGACACTGCCAGTTATTATATAGGATTACTGTCATATTCAGTATAACCCTATAGCATGATATGATACTGCCAGTTATATGTGATTAATGGCATATTCAGTATAACCCTATATTACAACATAATGGTACTGTAAGTTATTATATACGATTAATGTTACATTCAGTATAACCCTGTAACATAATGGTACTGCCAGTTATTATATGGTTTAAGTGTATAATTCATATATCCCTGTAACATAATGGTACTGTACGTTATTCTATGAGGGTTAATGTATATTCAGTTAACCCTGTAACCTAATGGTACTGCCATTTATTATATGTTGTTAATGTTTATACTTCATAACCCCTGTAACATAATGGGTACTGACAGTTATTTACTATAGGTTTTATGTTATAATTCAGTATAAACCCCTTAACATAATGGTACTGCCTTGTTATTTATATAGGTTTAATGTTTAATATCAGAATAACCCTGTAACATAATGTGCTGCAGTTATTAATAGGTTTACTGTATAATTCAGTATAAACACTGTAACTATGGTACTGCCTCTGTATTCATCTAGTTTAATGTTTATAGTCAGGTATAACCCTTGTAACATAAATGGTACTGCCTGTATTATATGTGGATTAATGTTATATTCATATACCCCTGTCACATAATGTATGCCTGTTATTATCAGGTTTAATTATATTCATATACCCTGGTACATAATGGTGCTGCCAGTTAGTAGATAGGTTTAATGTCTCATATTCAGTAAACCGATGTAACCATAATGGGTCTGCCTGTTATTATATGTGATTACATGTATATATCATATAAACCCGTAACACATGGTACTGCAGTTATTATATAGTTTTAATGTTGATTAAGTTACAACCTGTAACCGAATGGGACTGACAGTTATTATATAGGTTTAATGTTATATTCAGTATAACCCTGCACAAATGTACCTGCCTGTTATTATATAGGTTTTACTGTTATATTCAGAATAACCTGTAACAAATGGTACTGACAGTTATTATATAGGTTTTAAGGTTATATTCCGATAACCCTGTAACATAATGGTACTGCCAGTTATTATATGTTGAATTAATTATATTCCGTATAACCATGTAACAAATGGTACTGCCGTTTATTATATGTGATTAATGTTTAATCATGATAACCCTGTACCATAATGGTACTGACAGTTATTCTATAGGTTTAATGTTATATTCGTAATAACCCTGTACATAATGGTCCGTCAGTTTATTAATGTGATTAAGTATCATTTCAGTATACCCTGTTGTACATAATGGTACTGCCATTATTATTGTATTAATGTTAATTCAGTATAACCCTGTATTTTACCATAATGGTTACTGTCAGTTATTATATGTAGTTAATGTTATAATTCAGTATAAACCGTACATAATAGGTACTGCCAGTTATTATATGTGATTAATGTTATATTCAGTATAACCCTGTATCATAATGGTACTGACAGTTATTATATGGTTTATGTGTATGTTCCAGTTAACCCTGTAAACATATGGGTACTGTTCAGTTATTATATAGGTTTATGTTATAGCAAGTATAACCCATGTACATATGTACTGCCAGTTATTATTGTGCTTAATGTTTATTAGTGTATAACCCTTAAAATAATGGTTATCGTCGTTATTTTATAGGTTTAATGTTATAGTCAGTAACACCCTGTAACAAATGGTACTGCAGGTATTATATGTGGATTAATTTTGTATATTCAGTATAACCCTGTAACATAATGGTACTGTCATTATTATATAGGTTTAACTGTTATAGTCGTATAACTCCTGTAACAAATGGTACTGCCGTTACTTATATGTGATTAGTATATTCAGTAAACCCTTCTGTAACATAATGGTACTCAGTTATATATGTGATTAAATTTATATTCAGATAACACCTATAACAAATGATAGCCAGTTAATTATATAGTTTAATGTTATATCCAGTATAACCCTTGTAACTAATGGTACTTGCCAGTTATATATGTGATTAATGTTATAGTCAGTATAACACTGATAACATAATGGTACGTGTCAGTCTATTATATGTTTAATGTTATAGTCAGTATAACCCTGGTAACATAATGGTACTGCCAGTTATTATATAGGTTTAATGTTATAGTCAGTATAACCCTGTAACATATGGTACTTCCAGTATAAGTATATGTGTAATGTTTATTCAGTATAACCCTATAACATAATGGTACTGTCAGTTAGTTATATAGTTTAATGTTATGTCAGTATAACCCTGTAACATAAATGGTCACTGCCAGATATTAATAGGTGTAATGTTATATTCGTATAACCCTGTAACATATGACTGCATAGGTTTAATTTTTTCAGAACCCGACCCATGACTGTTTATTATATAGTAATTATGTATATCAGTATAACCTGTGTAACATAATGTATGTCAGTTATTATATGTGATTAATGTTATATTGTCAGTAGTAACCCTGTAACATAATGGTACTGCCAGTTATTATATGTTGATTATGTTATATTCATATACACCTGTAACATAATGGTACTGCCAGTTTATTATAGATGTATTAATGTTAGTCAGTATAACGTAACATAGTACGAATATATTTTCAATACCCCTGTAACATAATGGGTACTGCCGTTATTAATGTATTAAGTTATATTCATAACCTGTACATAATGGTACGTCAGTTATTATATAGTTTAATTTATAGTCAGTATCACCCTTGTAACATAATGTACTGCCAGTATTAATAAGGTTTAATGTTATAGTCAGTAATAACCCTGTCTAATGGTACTGCCAGTTATTATACGTGTGCTTAATGTTATATTCAGTATTCACCCTATAACATAATGGTACTGTCAGTTATTATATAGGTTTAATGTTAAAAAAAAAAAAAAAAAAAAAAAAAAAAAAAATCAGTCAATATAACCGTTAACATAATGGTCTGCCAGTACATTATAATGTGATTACTGTTTATCAGTATAACCCTAACTAATGGTACTGTCAGTTAGTATATAGGGTTTAATGTTCTAGTCATTATACCCTGTGAAACATAATGGTCTGCCAATATTATATAGGGGTTGTATATTCAGTATAACCCTGTAAACTAATGGTACTCCTGTTAATGATATATGATTATCTTCAGTACACACCTAACCATAAATATATACTGACAGTTATTATATACGATTATATTTAGTACACCCCTATAATATAATATGATACTGACAGTTATTATATATGATTATATTCAGTACACCCCTATAACATAATATGATACTGCCAGTTATTATATATGATTATATTCAGTACACCCCTATAACATAATATGATACTGACAGTTATTATATACGATTATATTCAGTACACCCCTATAATATAATATGATACTGCCAGTTATTATATATGATTATATTCAGTACACCCCTATAATATAATATGATACTGACAGTTATTATATACGATTATATTCAGTACACCCCTATAATATAATATGATACTGCCAGTTATTATATATGATTATATTCAGTACACCCCTATAATATAATATGATACTGCCAGTTATTATATATGATTATATTCAGTACACCCCTATAACATAATATGATACTGCCAGTTATTATATATGATTATATTCAGTACACTAGCACAAGAATAATGGGGGAGCACACTAGTCGGGTGAATCCAAGTGTATTTATTCAAACAACATACACAACGTTTTGGGACGCACTGTCCCTTCCTCAGGTACAATGCGTCCCGAAAAGTTGTGTTATGTTTGTGTGAAATAAATACACTTGGCTTCACCTGACTAGGTGGTGCTCCCCCATTATTCTTCTTGTGCTATAGAACTGTTTGGTCCTTTGAGTGGAGGGCTAGGGGTATACACCATACAAGCAGCCAACATCGGTGTGCTGGAGTGTACCTGAATTTTTGCTTGTTCTAATTCAGTACACCCCTAAACAAATATGATACTGGCCAGTTATTATATAAGCGGTTTAATGTTATATTCATAACCCATAACATAATTATGTACCTCAGTTATTTATAGGTATTATGTATATTCCGTATAACCCTGTAAATATATATCTGCCGTTCATTATGATATTAAGTGATTATCCGTAGAACCTGCTATATCATAATGGTACTGCCTAGTATTATATACGTCTTATGTGACATTAATTAACCCCTGTAACATATGGTGCTGCTGCATTTTATACCGGTTTACTGTTTATTACGTATAACCCTGACATAATGGTACTGTAAGTATTTATATAAGTTTAAATGTTATATTCAGTATAACTACACCCTGTAACTAATGACATGACTGCCAGGTATTATATAGGTTTAATGCTTATATTCAGTATACCCTGTACATAATGGTGCACGGCCAGTTATTATTAGGTTTATTTTAAGTTCGTCATAAACCCTGTAACATAATGTACTGCAAGTTGTATTTATTATAGATTAATGTTACATCAGTATACCCTGTACATATATGGTACTGCCAGTTATTATATAGGTTTAATGGTATATTCATATAACCCTGTAAACATAATGGTACTGTAAGTTATATACGGTTAATGTTATATTCAGTATAACCCTGTAACATAATGGTACTGCCAGTTATTATTGTATTAATGTTATATCAGTATAACCCTGTAACATATGGTACTGAGTTATTATATAGGTTTAATGTTATATTCAGTATAACCCGTAACATAATGGTATGCCGTTATTTATTGTGTTAATGTATATTCAGTATAACCCTGTAACATAATGGTACTGCAGTTATTATATAGTTTAATTTTATATTCATATAACCACTGTAACATAATGGTACTGCCTGTTATTATATAGGTTTAATGTTATATTCAGTATACCTGTAAAATAATGGTCTGCCTGTTATTATATAGTGATTAATGTTATATTCGTATAACCCTGTAACATAATGGTTACTGCCTGTATTATATAGGGTTTAATGTTATATTCAGTATAACCCTGTAACATAATGGTCTGCCAGTTTATTATAAGGTTTAATGTTATATTCAGTATAACCCTGTACATAATGGTGCTGCCTGTTATTATATAGGATTAATGTTATATTCAGTTATAACCCTGTAAGCATAATGGTACTGCCAGTTATATATAGGTTTAATGTTATATTCAGTAAACCTGTAACATAATGGTACTGCAGTTATTATATAGGTTTAATGTTATATTCAGTATAACCCTGTAAACTAATGGTACTGCCAGTTATTATATAGGTTTAATGTTATATTCAGTAATAACCCTGTAACATAATGGTACTGACAGTTTATATAGGTTAATGTTATTCAGTATAACCCTGTAACATAATGGTACTGCCGTTGATTATATAGGTTTAATGTTATATTCAGTATAACCGTAACATAATGGTACTGACATTATTAATAGGTTTAATGTTAGATTCCGTATAACCCTGTACATAATGGTACTGCCAGTTATTATATAGGTTTATGTTATTCCGTATAACCCTGTAACATAATGGTACTGCCATTTTATTATATGTGATTAATGTTATATTCAGTATAACCACTGTACTGCCTAATGGTAACTGTAACCTGTTATTATAATAGGTTTTAATGTTATATTCAGTAATAACCCTGTAACATAATGGTACTGCCAGTTATTATAGTGATTAATGTTATATTCAGTTAACCCTGTACATAATGGTACTGCCAGTTATGATGGTTTTAATTTATATTCATAACCCTGTAACATAATGGTACTGCAGTTATTATATGTTTAATGTTATTCAGTATAATCCCTGTAACATAAATGGTACTGCCAGTTATTATATAGGTTCAATGTTATATTCAGTATAACCCTGTAACATAATGGTACTGCCTGTTATTATATAGGTTTATGTTATGTCAGTATACCCTGTAACATAATGGTACTGTCAGTTATTATATAGTTTAATGTTATATCAGTATACCCTGTAAATAATGGTACTGCCAGTGTACTGTATATAGGTTTAGATGTTATATTCAGTATAACCCTGTAACAATAATGGTACTGCAGTTATATATGTGGTTAATGTTATATTCAGTATAACCCTGTTAAATAATGGTACTGCCAGTTATTATATAGGTTTAATGTTTTATTCAGTATAACCCTGTAACATAATGTACTTGCCAGTTATTATATAGGTTTAATGTTATATTCCGTATAACCCTGTAACATAATGGTACTGCCAGTTATTATATGTGATTAATGTTATATTCCGTATAACCCTGTAACATAATGGTACTGCCAGTTATTATATGTGATTAATGTTTATTCAGTATAACCCTGTAACATAATGGTAAGTCACGCCAGTTATTATTAGATAAGTTAATGTTAATATTCAGTTATACCCTGTAACATAATGGTACTGTCAGTATTATATTGGTTAATGTTTATGTCAGTATAACCCGTAAACTAATGGTTACTGCCAGTTATTTATAGTTATGTTATAGTAGTATACCCTGTAAACATAATGGTACTGCCAGTTTATATATGTGATTAATGTTATATTCAGTATACCCTATACATAATGGTACTGTCAGTTATATAATCTATGTTTGTTATAGTCAGTATAACCCTGTAACATAATGGTACTGCCAGAATATATATAGGTTAATGTTATATTCAGTATAAACCCTGTAACAAATGTACTGCAGTTATTATATGTGATTAATGTTATTTCGTATAACCCTAGTAACTATAATGGTACTGTCAGTTATTATATAGGTTTAATGTTATAGTCAGTATACCCTGTACATAATGGTACTGCCAGTTATTATATTGATTAATGTTATATTCAGTATAACCCTGTAACAATAAGTTTTACTGCATTATAATTAATGTGATTACTGTTATATTCGTATAAACCCTGTAACATAATGGTACTGACAGTTATTATATGTGTTAAGTTATTTCGTATAACCCTGTAACATAATGGTACTGCCAGTTTATTATATGTGATAATGTTAAGATCAGTATCACCTGTCCCTAATGGTACTGGCAGTTTATTTATAAGTTTATGTTATAGTCAGTTAACCCTGTACATAAAGGTACTGCCAGTTTTATATGGTTTACTTGTTATAGTCAGTATAACCTGATACATACTGGTACTGCCAGTTATTATAGTGTTAATGTATTCAGTATAACCTATAACATAATGGTACTGCCCAGTATATTATAGGTTTAATGTTATATCAGTATAACCCGTAACATAATGGTAATGTCAGTTATTATAGTGTTAATGTTAGTCAGTATAACCCTAACATAAAGGTACTGCCAGTTATTATATATGTTTAATTGTTATTCAGTATAACCCTGTAACATAATGGTACTGCCAGGATATTATATAGGTGATTCATGTATATTCAGTTATATAGTAATCAGACCCTTACAATAATAGTACTGCCACGTTTGGATAATATGATTCTATTCCAGTACACCCCTATCACTAATATGATACTACAGTTATTATATACGATTGATAT
>JAACNH010000757.1:123721-145665 GCA_019447015.1 Hymenochirus boettgeri
TGTATTGTTGTTTGATAAATACACTTGGATTCACCTGACTAGTTGTGCTGCCCCATTATTCTTCTTGTGCTATAGAAACTGTTGGTGCTTGGAGTGGAGGGCTAGGGGGATAGCACCATAGCAGCACCAACAATCGGTCTGTGTGCTGGAGTGTACCCGGAATTTGCTGTTATATTCAGTACACACCCTAACAGCAATATGATACTGCAGTTCGTATTATTAATGGTTTAAATGTATCTTCAGCTCACCCCAATAACAATTAGACACTGCCAGTATTATATAGGATTACTGTCATTTTCAGTATAACCCTATAGCATGATATGATACTGCCAGTTATATTGATTAAATGGCAATTCAGTATAACCCTATATACAACATAATGGTACTGTGAAGTTATTATATACGATTTTATAGTTAATCATTCAGTATAACCCTGTAAATGTGAGGGACGCACTGTCCCTTCCTCAGGTACAATGCGTCCCGAAAAGTTGTGTATGTTGTTTGAATAAATACACTTGGATTCACCTGACTAGTGTGCTCCCCCATTATTCTTCTTGTGCTATAGAACTGTTTGGTCCTTGGAGTGGAGGGCTAGGGGGATAGCACCATAGCAAGCAGCCAACATCGGTGTGCTGGAGTGTACCCTGAATTTTGCTGTTATATTCAGTACATCCCTATAACAGAATATGATACTGCCAGTTATTATATAGGTTTAATGTTATATTCAGCTCACCCCAATAACATATTATGACACTGCCAGTTATTATATAGGATTACTGTCATATTCAGTATAACCCTATATTACAACATAATGGTACTGCCAGTTATTATATAGGTTTAATGTTATATTCAGTATAACCCTGTAACATAATGGTACTGCCTGTTATTATATAGGTTTAATGTTATACATTAACATGGTACTGCAGTTATTATATAAGATTATATTCAGTACACCCTATAAACATTAACATAGGTACTGCCAGTTTTTTATTATTATAAGATATATTCAGTACACCCTATTACATAACATGAGTACGCCAGTTATTGTACTATATGATTAATTTCAGTTACACCCCATATAACATACATGGTACTGCCAGTTATTTGAATATTAATGTGATTATATCAGACACCCCTATAACATATATGATACTGACAGTTATTATATACGATTATCATTCAGTACACCCCTATAAATTAATATAGATTTACTGTCAGTTATTACATACGATTATATCAGTACACCCCTATAACTTAATATGATACTGCCAGTATTATATATGATTATATTCCACAGTACACCACCCACCTATACCATAATATGATACTGAAAGTTAATTATATATCGATTATATTCAGTACAACCCTGTAACATAAATGCTGTACTGCAGTTATTATGTACGTTATATCAGTTACACCCTCTATAACATACTCAACAATCCAATATGGGATACGGCGCAAACCGCGAAAATAGGACACCTGGACTCGCAATCCAACACGCTTTATTCAGAACAGTGCCATAACAAAAGAGTTCCCATAGCCTACGCGTTTCGAGCGTACCTCCGACTCTTAATCATAGGCTGGAATATAGATTTATTCAGTACACCCCTATAATATAATTGATTACTGCCAGTTATATTATATAAGATGTATATTCAGTACAACCCCCCCCCCCCTATATATAATATGATAAAAAACTGCCAGTTATTATATATGATTATATTCAGTACAGCCCTATAATAGAATAGATACGGCAGTTATTATATTTGATTTATTCAGTAACCCCTATAACATAATATGATACCCAGTTATTATAATGATTATATTCTGTACACCCCTATACTATAATATGATACTGCAAGTATTATTATATATGATTATATTCCACCCAGTACACCCCTATACTATAATATGATACTGCCACAAAGTTATTATTATATGATTATTTCCAAAAGGGTAAAACACCCCTATAACATAATTATGATACTAGACAGTCTATTATAACGATTATATTAGTACACCACTATAACATAATATTGATACTGCGGGGGGGGGGCAGTTATTATATACGATTATATTTAGTACACCACTATAACATAATACGATAATGCCAGGTATATTACTGTGATAAGGCATATTCCGTATAAACCTATATTACAAATTAATGGTGGCGCTGCAGTTATTATATAGGTGTAATGTTTATATTCAGTATAACACTGTAACATAATGGTGTGCCAGATATATAGGTGAAGTGTTATAGTCAGTATAACACTGTAACATAATGGTACTGCAGTTATTATATGTGAATTAATGTTATATTCAGTATAAACCTTGTAACATAATGGTGCTGCGGTTATAAATGTGATTAATGTTATATTTCAGTATAACCCTGTAACATAATGACAGTACTGTCAGTTAGATTATATAGGTTGAATGTTATATGCCACCCCACCCAAAAGTAAACCCTGTAAAATAATGTGACTCGCCAGTGTGATTATATAGGGTTTTAATGTCCTATATTCAGTCATACACTGTAACATAATGGTAGCTGACCCAGTTATTATATAGGTTTAAGTTTAATATCAGTATAACCCTGTAACATAATGGTGCCTGGGGCCAGTTTTATATAGAGTTTTATGGTATATCAGTTATAACCCTGTACATAATGGTACTGCCAGTTATTATATAGGTTTAATGTTATATTCAGTATAACACTGTAACATAATGGTGCTTGCCAGTTATTCTACTAGGTTTAATGTTTCTGATTCAGTACTAACCCTGGTAACATAATGTTGACTGCATGTTATTATAAGGTTTAATGTTATATCAGTATTAACCCTGTAACATAATAGTACTGCTGTTAGTATATAGGTTTATGTTATATTCCGTTTATAACACTGTACATCATGGTACATGCCGTTAGTATATACGTTAATGTTATATTCAGATAACCCCGCCAACATAATGTTAACTGTCAGTTATTATATAGGTTAATGTTATATTCAGTATAACCCTGTAACATAATGGTGCTGCCAGTTATTATATAGGTTTAATGTTATATTCAGTTATAAAACACTGTAACATAATAGTACTGCAGGTTATTATATAGCGTTTAATGTATTTTAAATATTCGATATGCACCTGTAAAATATGTTACTGTCAGTTATTATATAGGTTAATTTGTTATATTCAGTATAACGTAAACATAATGGTACTGACAGTTTATGATATGAGGTTTATGTTATATTCAGTCTAACCCTGTAAAACATAATGGTATGACAGTTATTAGATTGTGATAATGTTCATATTCAGTATACTCTGTAACCCAAATAATTGGTACTGCCAGTCTACTTACCTATAGGTTTAATGTAATTCAGATATAACCCTGTAACATTAATGGGGGGTACTGCCAGGTATTATATGTGGGGGATTAAATGTTGATTTCAGTATAACCTGTAAAATAATGTGTCGATGCCAGTTATTTTATATAGGTGTTTAATGTTATATTCAGTAAACCCTGACAACCCATAATGGTTACTGGTTCAGTTATTATATAGCGTTAATGTTATATTGCAGTATAACCAGTAAAATAATGGTACGGGACCCAGTATTAATAGGTTAATGTTATATTAAGATAACCCTGTAACATAATGCGCTACTGCACCCCAGTGATTTATATTTGTTTGTATGATTTAATGTATATTCAGTAAATAAACCGTAACATAATGGTAACTGACAGTTATTTATAGTTTAATGTTATATTCAGTAATAACCTGAAACATAATGGAATGACGTTATTATATGTGATTAATTGGGGGTTTTAATTGATTCCAGTATAACTCTGTAACATAATGGTACTAGCCCAGTTAGGTTATATATAGTTCTAATGTTATATTCCAGTATAACCCTGTAAACATAATGGCACTGCAAGTTATTTATGTGATTAATGGGGGGTTATATTCAGTAGAACCTGCTAAACATTAATGGTGCTGCCCAGTATGGTATATAGGTTTCAATGTTATATTCAGTAGTAACCCTGCAACTAATGGTACTGTCAGTTATTATATAGCGTTTAATGTTATATTCCAGTATAACCTTCGTAAAATAATAGGGGGGTACTGACAGTTATTATAAAAAATAGGTTATGTTATATCAGTATAACCTGGTGTTGTAAATAAATGGTACTGCAGTTGATTATATAGGTTTAATGTTATATTCAGTTATAACCCTGTAATAAAACTAATGGTTTACGACAGTTATAATGTGATAATGTTATATTCAGTATAACTACTGTAACATAATAGCCGTACTGCCAGTTATTATATAGGGTTTTAAATGTTATATTCAGTATTAAACCCGTAGCTAATGGTACTGCCAGTTATTATGATTTGTATTAATGTATATTCAGTTATAACCCTGTAACATAATTGGTGCTGCAGTTATTATTGATATAGGTTAATGTATATTCGTATAACCCTGTAACAAATGGTACTGCCAGTTATTCTATAGTTTAATGTTATTAGGTCAGTATAACCCGTATGTAAAATAATAGGTACTGCTGTTATTATATAGGTTTAATCGTTTATTCAGTAAACCTGTAAACCAGAATGGTACTGCCGTTATTATATAGGTTTAATGTTTATATTTCAGTATAACCTGTGTTAACATATGGTACTGCTGTTATTATTATAGGTTTAATGTGTTGTTTATATTCAGTATAACCCTGTAAAAATAATGCCGTATGCAAAAAGGGGGCGTTATTATATGTGATGAGGTTGTTTATATCAGATAAACTGTAACATAATGAGTTACTGCCTGTTATTCTATGAGGTTAAATGTCTTATATTCAGGGTGAAATACCTGCTAAAAATAAATGTACTGTCGTTATTATATAGGTTTAATGGGTTATATTCAGTATAACCTCTGTAACAAATGGTTGGTACTGCCAGTATATATAGGTTTAATGTTATATTCAAAGATAGTAAACCCGTGAACATAATGGTGCTGCCTTTATTATATAGGTTATGTTATATTCAGTATACCCTGTTAACATAGGTACTGTCAGTGATATAATATAGTTTAATAAGTTATATCAGTATACACTCTGATAACATAATGGGTGCTGCCAGTTATTATAATAGGTTTAATGTTAATTCAGTATAACCGTAACATAATGGTGCTTTGCTGCCAGTTATTATCTGTGAGTAATCGTAATATATTTTCAGATATAAACCCTTCTGTGTCACATTATGGTGCTTGCTGCCTGTTATTATATAGGTTTATGTTATATTCCTATAACCCTGTAACATAGAAAAAATGGTACTGCCAGTTTTATATAGGGTTTTAATGTTATATCGATATACACCTTGTAACATTAATGTGCTGCCCTGTTATATATATAGGTTTATGTTATATCCGGTTATAAACCTGTACATAATGGTACTGCCAGTTAGTATATAAGGTTTTAATGTTTATATTCAGTACTACACTGTAAACATAATGCGTACTGCCGGATTATTATATCGAGTTTAAAATGGTTATAGTCAGTAAGAACCCTGTGATTGATAACTAATCGGGGTACTGCTGATTTTAAACTTTAAATGTGATTAATGTTATTATTCCAGTATAATCCCTTGTAAAACCCTAATGATACGGCCAGTTATTAGATAGGTTTTAATGTTCTAATGTTATATTCAGTATAAACTGCTAACATAATGGCGTACTAGCCAGTTATTATATAGGTTTAATGTTATATCAGTATTAAACCCTGTAACATAATTGATACCTGCCAGGTTATTATTATAGGTTAAGTTATATTCCGTTATACCCTGTAACATAATGGTAACTAGACAGTTATTAATTAGGTTTAATGTATATTACAGTATAAACCTGCTAACATAATGGCTACTTGGCTGTTATTATGAGGGATTAATGTTATATCAGATAACCCTGTTTAACATATGGTACTGCCTTGTTATTATATGTGTTAATTTATATCAGTATAACCTGTAACATAATGGGTTACTGACAGGTATTATATAGGTTTAATTTTTGTATATTCAGTATACCCTAGTTAACATAATGGTTTTTACACGCCTGTTCATTATATGTAGTAATGTTATATTCCAGTATAACCTGTCACATAATAGGTATAGACCAAAGGGTATTATATGGTTTAATGTTATATTCAGTATAACCTGTAAAACATTAATGGTTTACTGCTGTTATTATATGTGCATTAATGTTTATATTCAGTATAACCTGTACATTATGCTACTGCCTGCTTATGATATGCTGATAATGCTGGTTTATATTCAGTATAAACCTTGTACATAATGGTACGCATGTTATATATAGGTTAATGTTATATTCAGTATACTGTAACATAATGGGCTGCCAGTTATTATATAGGTTTTAATGTTAATATTCAGTATACACTGTAATAATGGTACTGCTGTTATATTAGGTTAATGTTTATATCAGGATAACCCTGTACACATAATGCGTACTGACTGTTTATTATATGCTTATTGCTTAATGTTATATTCAGTATAACCTGTAACATATAGTACTAGCCTGTTAGTATATGTGAGTTAATGTTATATTCAGTAAACCCTGTAACATAATGGTACTAGGCCAGTTATTTCTATAGGTTAATGTTTATTCAGTATAACCTGTAAACATTAATGGTAACTGCCTAGTTATTATATGTGATTAATGTTAATTCAGTTATTAACCTTGTAACCTAATGGTACTGCCAGTAAGTTATGATATAGGTTTAATGTTATAGGAAGATAACCCTGCTAAACATAATGGTACTTGCCTGTTTATCTATATGTGATTAATGTTCTATTCAGTAAACCCTGTTAACATAATGGTACTGCCTGTATATATAGGTTTAATCGTATATCAGTATAACCCTGTAAATAATAGGTGACTGCACAGTTATATATAGGTTTAATGTTATATTCAGTATTATAACCTTAGATACAATAATGGTGCTGCCAGTTATTATATAGTTTAATGTTCTATTCAGAAACCCTTGTACCATAATGGTGCTGCCAGTTATATAGTGATTAAGTTAATTTTTTTCAGTATACCTTGTAACATAATGGTGCATAGCCTGTATTTATATCAGGTTTAAGTTATATTCCCTATAACACTTTGTACAGACGGAGGGCTCCCCCAAACCCGTTAACATAGAATGGTAATGACAGTTATTATATAGGTTTAATGTTATATTCAGTCATAACCTGTAACATACAATAGCGTGCTGCCTCGTTATTTATATAGGTTTTAAAGTATATTCGTTGAGAACCCTGTAACATAATGGTTAACTGCAGTTATTATATAGGTTGAATTGTTTTATTAATTCAGTATAACCTGTACATTAATGGTTACTGCCAAGTTATTATATAGGTTTAACATGAATGATACAGTTTATACCTTGTAACATTAATGGTGCTGCCCACCCCATGTTAATGTATATAGGTTAATGTATATTTCCGTATACCCTGTAACCTAATTGGTACTGCCTGTGTTATTAGATAGCGTTAATGTTACTATTCAGTAAAACCCTGTTTAAAAACAAAAAATAATGGTGACTGGGCACGTTGTCACCTGTTATTTTATTATATAGGTTTAAATGTTATATTCAGCTAAACCCTGCTGCTAACATAATGTACTGTTTTTTCAGTTATTATATAGGTTTAATGTTATATTACCGTAGATATAACCCCTGTCACGATAAGACGTGTGCTGCACTGTTATTATATAGGGGTTTAATGTGTCTTTCAAGTACATAACCCTACGTAGTAACATAATGCAGTCTGCCTGAGTTATTATATAGGTTTAATGTTATAGTTCAGTATAACCCGTGTAACATATATGGTACTGCTGATTATATATGTGATTAATGTAATCAGTATAACCACTCGTTTTGTAACATAATGGTACTGCCTGTTATTATATAGGTTTAATGTTATAAAAATTCAGGTATACCCTGTTCGTTAGAACCCATAATGGTATGCCTCGTTATTGATAGTGATTATTTGGGGCTTATATTCAGTAAAAACCCTTTTGAATAACATAATTGGGGGTACTGTCAGTTATTATATAGTTTAATGTTATATATCCGTAAACCCTGAACATAATGGTGCCTGCCAGTTATTATATAGGTGTAATGTTATATTCAGTATAACCTCTGTAAAAAATGGCAAATGCCCTAGATTATTATATGTGATTAATGTATATTCCGTATAACCTTGTTAAAACCATAATAGGTGCTGCCAGTTATTATATAGGTCTAATGGTTATATTCCGTATACACTTACTGTCTAACATAATGGGCTACAATGCCAGTTATTATATGGGGTGGCGATTAATGTATATTCAGTATAACCCTTGATAACATAAATGTACTGTCAGTTATTTTATATAAGGTGTAATGTTTAACGGTAATACTTATATTTCCGTTATAACCCCCCTGTACATAATTGGTGGCATGTTATATATAAGGGGGGGGGGTTTATGTTATATTCAGTATAACAACTGTAACTAATGGTGCTGCCTGTTAGTTATATAGGGTTTAATGTTATATTCAGTATGAACCCTGTAACATATGGTTACAGCCTGTTTAGCTTAGGTTTAATGGCTTATTTCGTAATAACCCTGTAACATTAATGGTGCTGCTGTTTTTATTATATAGGTTTGTTTTAATGTCTTATATTCAGATATAAAAACCCTGTACATAATGGATACTGCCTGTTATTATATAGGTTTAATTGTTAATATTCACACAAGGTATAACCCTGTAAACTAATGGTGCTGCCTGGTATTATAAGGGTTAATGTTATATTCAGTATAAACCCTGTAAATAATGAGTACTGCCTTGTATTATATGTATAATTGTTATACTTAGTAGTGAAACCTGTACACTCAATAAGGGTACTGTCAGTTATTATATAGGTTTATGTATATTCAGTAGAACTCTGTAACCATATCTTTGGTACTAGCCAGTTATATATAGGTTGTAATGTTAATATTCAGTATTAAACCCCTGTAAATTACATGGCTACTGCAGTTATTAATGTGATTCATGTTATATTCAGTATTAACCTGTAACATAATGCGTAAAAACTGCCAGTTATTATAATAGGTTAATGTATATTCCGTATACACTTTGGGGGGGGTACATAATGGTACTGCCTGTTATATTATATAGGTTTAATGGGTATATTCCGTATAACCCTGTTTGTAACATAAATGGGTACGGTCAGTTATTATAGGTTCGTGATTAATGTCTAATTCAGATAACCCTGTAAACATAATGGTTACTGTCAGTTATTATATGCTGATAATCGTATATTCAGATATAACCCTGTAAATATGACTGCCAGGTTATTATATGTGTTTTAATGTTTGATTCAGTATAACCCTGTATCATAATGGTACATGACATTACTATATAGGGTTAATGTTATGATTCATCATAGACCCTGTAACATAATGGTACTGTCAGTTATTATTATAGTTGTCAATGTTATAGTCAGTATAACCCGGTACATAATGGCTATGCCAGTTATTATATGTGATTATGTTTTATCTTCAGTATAACCCCCCGCATTAAATAATGGTGTCAGTTATTATATAGGTTTAATTTTATCAGTATAACCCTGTAAAACATAATTCGTACCTTGTTATTAATAGGTTTTAATGTTATATTCAGTTAAAAACCCTGTAACATATGGTTGCTGCCTGATTATTATATAGGTTTAATGGTATATTCAGTATAACCCGTACATAATGTACTGCCCCCTAGTTATTATAATATGTGATTAATGTTATATTCAGTAACCCTGTAAAAATCTAATGGTACTGTCCATTTATTATAGATACAGTTTAATGTTATATTCGTATAACTTGTCACATAATTGAGTACGCCAGTTATTTAGGGTAGCGGGGTTTAAGGTTCTATTAGTATATACCGTAACATAATGGTACGTTTGGCCAGTTTTATTATGAGTGAATTAATGTTAATTCAGTATTAACCCTCGCTAACATAATGGTACTGGGGGGGCCTGTTATTTAATATAGGTTTAATGTTATATCAGTGATAACCCTGTATCATAATGGTCTGTCAGTTATATAATATAGGTTTTTAATGTTATTCCGTATACCCTGTAACATAATAGGTTACTGCCGAGTTATTATAATGTGAATATAATGTTTTAAGTATTCCGTCTTATAACCCTTATAACATATGGTACGTGCCCAGTATATATGGTGATTAATTATATTCAGTATACCTGTACCATAATGGTACTGAGGGCGGCAGTTTATATATAGGTTTACACAGTTAACCTTCAGTAGTAACCCCCTGTATACATAATGTACTGTCAGTTATTAATGTGCATTAATGTTTATATTCTATAACCTAGTACCATAAGGTACTGCCAGTTTGATTATTGTGATTAATGTCTATTCAGTTAACCCCTGTCCTAACAAAGTCTGGTACTAAGTACAGTTATGGGTGATATGTGATTAATGTTAGTATTCAGTATAACCCTCTGTAACATGAATAGGTACTGCCAGTTATTATATTGATTAATGTTTAATTCGCTAATAACCCTGTATCATAATGGTAACTGACAGTTATTATAACTAGGTTTAATGTTATGTTCAGTATACTGCGTAACATAATGGTTACGTGTCAGTTTTATATAGTTATATGTTATAGTCCAGGTAACCCTGTAACAATAATGGTACTGCCAGTTTTATATGTGATTAATGTATATCTGTATAACCCCCATAACATAATGGTACTGTCAGCTTATATATAGGTTTTTAATGTTAAGTCAGTATAACCCTTGTAACATAATGAGTACTGACAGTTATTATATGTGATTAATGTTATTATTCTTATAACCCTGTAACATAATGGTACTGTCAGTATATATAGGTTTGAATGTTTAGGTCAGTATAACCTGTAACATAATGGTACTGCCAGTTATTATGTGATTAATGTTATACTTCAGGAAACCCTGTTACATAATGGTCATGCCAGTTATTGTATGTGATTAATGTTATATTCAGTATAACCCTATAACATAATGATAACTGCCAGTTATTATATGGTTTACTGTTATATTCAGTATAACCCTGGTATACATAATGGTACTGCCAGTTATTTATGTGATTATTTATATTCAGTATCAACCGTAACATATGGTCTGTCAGTTATTATATAGGTTTTAATGTTATAGGTAGTATAACCCGTAAACATAATGGTATGCCAGTTATATATTGAGTTTTTTTTAATGTTTCTTTTTTTTTTTTTTTTTTATTTTTCTTAAGTCTAGTTTAATGTTATAAGTCAGTAGTAACCCCCTGTAACATAATTGGGTACTTTGCCAGTTATTATATGTGATTAATGTTATTATTCTTCAAAACCTATAACATAATGGTACTGTCAGTTTTATATAGGTTTAATGTTTATAGTAGTATAACCCTTTACATAATGGTACGCAATATTATATAGGGTGTAATGTGTTATATTCGTATAACCCTGTAAGCTAATGGATACTGCAGTTTCTTATATGGATAATGTTATTCAGTATAACCCTGTAACATACATGGTTACTGTCATTATTATATAGGTTTAATGTTATAGTAGTATAACCTGTGTAACATAATGGTACTGCCAAGTGTATTAATAGTGATTAATGTTATATTCATATAACCACTTTGAGCCATATGGTACTGAGCCATGCTTAGTCGATATGTGATAATGTGATATCATTATAACCTTGTAACAATAAGGGTACTGCCGGCAGTGCTGTGTATATAGGGTTAATGTTATATTCAGTATAACCGTAACATAATGGTACTGCCAGTTTTAAGATATTGTGATTAATGTTATCGTTCATAACGGGGCCTGTAAATAATGCGTACTGTCAGTTATTATATAGGGTGTTATGTTATAGCAGTAAACCCTGTAACACTAATGGTAACTTGCCAGGTTATTAGATAGGATTTTAATGTTTTCAGTCAGTAAACCTGCACCATAATGGTACTGCTCAAGTTATTAATTGTGATTAATGTTATATTCGGCATAACCCTATAACATATGGTACTGCTCAGTTATCTATATAGTTTAAGATTATAAGTCAGTATACCGCCTTAACATAACATGGTCCTGCCAGTTATTATATGTGATTTAATGTTATATTCAGTATACAACCTATAACATAATGGTACTGTCAGTATTATATCAGCAGTTTAAGTTATAGTCAGATAACCCTTAACATAATGGTACTGCCAATATTATATACGGTGTAATGTTTATATTCAGTAATACCCTGTAAATAATGTGTATGCCTGTTATCTATATATGATTATATTCAGTACACCTCTATAACATAATATGATCTGATCAGTGATATATTACGATTATATTTATAACACCGCCCTAAATATAATATGATACTGACAGTTTATTATATAGCATATTATTCAGTACACCCCTATAACAATATGTACTGCCACTTTATTAGATATGATTATATTCATACACCCATAACATAATATGATACTGACAAAGTTTATGTATATACGAATTATAATTCAGTACACCCCTACTAATATAATAGCATACATGCCAGTTATATATATATTTATTACATATACCCCGTATAATATCAATATGAACTGCAGTTATATATAACGCTATTATATATCAGTACCCCTATAAAATAATATGATACTGCAGTTCATTAATATATGATTTCATTCAGTACACCCTATAGTATAATTGATACTGCCCCGTTATTATATATGATTTATATTCAGTACAACCACCTATAACATAAATGATACGCCAGTTATTATATATGATATATTCAGTACCACTAGCACAAGAATAATGAGGAGCACACTAGTCGGGTGAGTCCAGTGTAGATTATTCAAACAAATACCAAACGTTTTGCGGACAGCACTGTCCACCTTCGCCAGGACAATGCTCCCGAAAAGTTGTGTATGTGTTTGAATAAATAAGTTGGATCACCTGACTGTGTCTCCCCCATATATTCTTTACTGTGCTAATCGAACTGTTGTTCCTGAGCTGGAGGGCTAGGAGGGGATAGCACCATATCAAGCAGCCACATCGGTGGTGCTGAGTGTACCTGATTTGTGTGTTAATTCAGTACACCCCTAAACAGAAATGAATACTGCCAGTTATTATATAGGTTTATGTGTAGATTCAGCTCACCCAATAACATACTTATACGACACTCGTCCAGTTATTATATATAGGTTATGTTCATATTCAGATAACCCTTCTATGCAATGATATGATACTAGCAGTTATAGTGATTTAATGGCATAGTCAGTATAACCCTATATTACAACATAATGGTACTGTAAGTTATTCTATACGATTAATGTACATCAGTTATAACCTGTAACATAATGGTACTGCCAGTTATTTATATAAGGTTTATGTTATAATCATATAACCCATGTACATATATGGTACTGTAAGTTATTCTAATAGGTGTTAATGTTATATTCAGAAAACCCTGTAACATAATGAGTACTGCCAGTTATTATATCTGATAATGTATACTTCAGTATAACCCTGTAACATAATAGGGTACTGAGTTGTTACTATAGGTTTTATGTTATAATTCCAGTATAAACCTGTACATAAGGTACTGCCTGTTATTATATAGGTTTAATGTTTAATCACAGTATAACCGCTGTAACATTAATGTGCTAAGTCAGTTATTAAAAGCGTTTATGTTATAATTCAGTTAACACTGTAACCTATGGTACTGCCTGTTAATATTCGGTTTAATGATTATAGTCAGAGTAGACCCTGTAACATAATGTAATGCTGTTAATTATATCGTGGATTAATGTTATATTCACTATACCCCTGTCAATAATGGTACTGCCTGTTCTTATTAGTTTAATGTTATATCATAATACCCGGAATCATAATGGTGCTGCCAGTTATTATAGTAGATACGGTTTAAGTATATTCAGTATAACCCTGTAACCATAATGGTGCTGCCCTGTGTATTTATATGTGACTTATGTTATATGCAGTATAACCGTGTAAACATAATGGTACTGCAGTTCAATTTATATAGGTTTGTAATGGTTATTCAGTATAAAGCCTGCTAACCATAATGGGACTAGACAGGTCTATTATATAGGTTTAAGTTATATTGCAGTATAACCCTGCAACATCAATGTCTGGCCTGTTATTATATAGAGTTTATGTTATATTCAGATATAACCCTGTAACAAATGTGTACTGACAGTTATTTATTAGGTTTAATGTTTATATTCCGTAAGAACCCTGTAAACATAATGGTACTGCCAGTTATTATTGTTGATTTAATGTTTATATTCAGTTTATAACCCTGTAACATAACTGGACGCCAGTTTATTATATGTGATTAATGAATATTAATCTATGAACCTGTAACCATAATGGATACTGACAGTTATTATATGGTTTAATGTTATATTCTACGTATAACCCTGTACATAATGAGTCCTGTCATTATTATAGTGATTAATGTTATCATTCAGTCATAACCCTGGATACATAATGTACTGCCATATATTATTGATTAATGTTATATTCTAGTATAACCTGTAACATAATGGGTACTGTCAGTTATTATATGTAGTTAATGCTCTATCATTCAGTATAAACCCTGGTACATAATGGTACTGCCATTTATGATATAGTGATTAATGTTCATATTCAGTATAACCCTAGTATCATAATGGTACTGACAGTTATTATAGGTTTATTCTATGTTTCACAGTAACCCTGTAACATAATGCGTACTGTGTTATATATAATAGGTTATATGTTATAGCAGTTATACCTCTGTACATAGGTACTGCCAGTTATTATGTGTTAATGTTACTATCGTGTTAACCCTAAAATAAGGTAACTGTCGTTATTTTTATAGGTTAATGTTATCAGTCAGTATCACCCTGTAACAAATGGTACTGCCAGTTATTATATGTGGATTAATGTTTTATATTCCAGTAATAACCCTGTAACATAATGCGTACTGTCATTATCTATATTACGTATTTAGGTGATTATAGTCAGTATAACCCTGCTAACATAATGGTATACTGCCAGTATTATATGTGATATGTTATATTCAGTAAACCCGGTAACATAATGTACTGCAAGTATTATGGTGGATTAATGTTATATTCAGGTATAACCCTATAACAGAATGATACTGCCAGTTAATTATATAGTCTTAATGTTATATCCAGTATAACTCTGTGAAACTAATGGTACTGCCCAGTTATATTATGGATTAATGTATATCACGTATAACCCATGTTAACATATGAGTACTGTTCAGCTTATATATGGTGTTTAATGTTATAGTCAGTATAACCCTGGTAACATAATGCGTACTGCCAGTTATTATATAGGTTTAAGTGTTATAGTCAGTATAACCCTTGTAACATTATGGTGACTGCCAGTATAGATGCTTATGCTTAATGTTATATTCAGTATAACCCTTAACCTAATGGTACTGTCAGTTATTATATAGCTTTAATGTTATAGTCAGTATAACCCTTGCTAACATAATATGTACTGCCAGATATTATATAGGTGTAATGTTATATTCGGTATAACCCTGTAACATATGGGTACGCCAGTTTATTATTGTGATTAACTGTTATATTCAGTATAACCTTTAACATAATGGTAACTGTCATGTTATTTATATAGGTTTAATGTTTAGTCAGTATAACCCTGTAACATAATAGGAATACAGCATTATTATATGTGATAATGTTATTTCAGTTAACCCTGTACATAATGTAACTGCCAGTTATTATATGTGATAATGTTATATCAGCATAACCCTGCTAACATAGGGTACTGTCAGTTATATAGGTTAATCGTTAATATGCAGTATAACGCCGTAACATAATGGTACTGCCGTTATTATATGTATTAATGTATATTCAGTTAACCTGTACATAATGCGTACGTTCCGTTTATTATATATGTTTAATGTTATAGTCAGATAACCCTGTAACATAATAGGTACTTGCCAGTTATTAATAGGTTTACGGTTATAGTCAGTAAACCCTGTATAATGTACTGGCCAGATTATGATATGTGATAATGTTATATCAGTAGTAACCCTAAACATAATGGTACTGTCACGTTATTATTATAGGTGTAATGTTAAAAAAAAAAAAAAAAAAAATAGGTCAGATATAACCTTATACATAATGCGTACTGCCAGTTACATTATATGTGATTACTGCTTATATTCAGTATACCCTAACTAATGGTACTGATCAGTTCAGTATATAGGGTAATGTTCTAGTCAGTTAACCCTGTGAAACAAATGGTACTGCCAGAAATTATAAGGTGTATTGTTATATCAGTATCAACGCACTGTAAATAATTGGTATCTCCTGCTTATGATATATGATATACTTCAGATACACCCCTGATAACCATAAATATGATACTGACAGTTATTAGATACGATTATATTTAGTACACCCTATAATATAATAGAAATGACAGTTATTATATTGATTATATTCGAAGTACACCCCTATAACATAATATGGTACTGCCCAGTTATTATTATATATATATCAGTACACCCCTATTAACATAATATGACTCTGACATTTAGTCTATACGATTACTAATCAGTACACCCCTATAAATATAATGATACTGCCAGTTATTAATATGATTTATATTCAGTACACCCTATAATATAATATGATACGGACATTATTATATACGATATATTCAGTAACACCCCTATAATATAATATGATCTGCCAGTTATTATAATATGAATTATATTCAGTACACCCCTATAATATAATATGATACTGCCAGTTATTATTATGATGTAATCAGTACACCCCCTAACATAATATGATACTGCAGTTATTCTATATGATTTATTCAGACACTAGCACAAGACTAATGGGGACAACACTAGTCGGCGTGAATCCAAGTGATTTATTCAAAAAACATACACAACGTTTTGGACGGCCCTGTCCCTTCCTCAGGTACAATGCGTACCGAAAGTGTGTATATGTTTTGTGAAATAAATACACTTGGATTCACCATGACTAGTGCTGGTGCCTCCCCCGTTATTCTTCTTGTGCTATAGAACTGTTTGGTCCTTGTGAGTGGAGGGCTAAGGGGATACACCCATAGCAAGCAGCCCAACATCGACGTATTTTGTGCTGGAGTGTACCCTGAATTTTGCTGTTCTAATTCAGTACACCCCTATAAAAGATATGATAACTGGCCAGTTATGTATAAGGGTTAATGTTACTATCAGCTCACCCCAATAACATATTATGACCTAGCCAGTTATTATATAGGATTACTGTCATATCAGTATAACCCTATAGCATGATATGATCGCCAGTTATAATGTGATTAATGCATATTCAGATAACCCTATATACAACATAATGAGTACTGAAGTTATTATATACGATTAATTACATTCGATTCATACCCCTTAAATATGGTACTGCCAAGTTATTATATCCGGTTTAGTTAATAGTGAGTACCCTGTACTACATAATGGCTACTGATAAGTTTATATACGTAAGGTTAAAATGTTATATTCAGTTATAACCCTGTAACTAATTGTACTCGAGGTTATTCTAATATAGGTTGTAATGTTATATTCAGTATACCCGTCAAACATAATGTACGGCCAGTATTATTAGGTTATGTTATATCGTCATAAACCCTGAATAATGGTACTGTAAGTTATTATACTACGATTAATGTACATCAGTATACCCTGCTAACAGATATACTGGTACTGCCAGTTATTATATAGGTTTTAATGTTATATTCAGGTATAACCACTGCCTAACATAATGGATTACTGTAGTAGTTAGTATACGGTTTAATGTTAATTCAGATATACCCTGTAATCATCATGAGTACTGCCAGTTATTATTGTGCTTAATGTTATTTCAGTATAACCCTTAACAATGGTACTGTGAAGTTATTATATAGTTTAATTTGTTATTATTCGTATATAACCCGTACATAATTGGTAATGCCTGTTATTACTATCGGTTTAATGTTATTATTCAGTATAACCCGTACATAATGGTGCTCAGCCCAGTTTTAATAGGTTTAATATTATATTCATATAACCACTGTACATAAGGTACTGCTGTTATTATATAGGTTATAATGTTATAAGTTCAGTTATAACCTGTAACATAATGAGTATGCACTGTTATTTATATTGAGTAATGGTTATATTTGCTGATATAACCTGTACACATAATGGTACTGCCTGCTTTATATAGGTTAATGTGTCATATTCAGTCATAACCCTGCTAAACATAATGGATGGGCATCGTTATATAAGTTTAAATGTTATATTCAGTATACCCTGTAACATAATGTGTGCCTGTTATTATATGTGATTATGTTATATTCAGTATAACCCTGTACATAATGGTACTGCCAGTTATTATATCGGTTTAATGTCTATATCAGTATAACCTGTACCTAATGGTACTGACAGTTATCATATAGGTTTATGTTATATTCAGTATAAAACCCTGCACATAATGGTACTGCCTGTTATTATATAGGTTTAATGTATACTTCAGTAATAACCCTGTAAATAATGGTACTGACAGTTATTATATGGTTTATGTTCTATCGATATAAACCTGCTAACATAATGGTACTAGCCGTTAATATATAGGTTTAATGTTATATTCAGTATAACCTGTAACATAATGTGTAACTGAAAGTTATTTAATTAGGTTTAATGTATTAGGAGTTGGCAGTAAATGCCCTGTAACATAATGGTACTCAGCCAGTTATTATAGTAGGTTTATGTTATATTCCGTTATCCCCTGTAACATATTGGTACTGCCATTGTTATTATATGTGATTAATGTTATATTCAGTATAACACTGTACCCTAATGGTACTGCCTGTTATTAATAATAGGTTAATGTTCATATTCAGTAAAACCCTGTAACTAATGTACGCCAGTATAGTAGATAGGTTTAATGTTTATAGTTCGTTATACCCCTGTAACATAATGGTAACTAAACCAGTTATGACTATAGGTTTAATATATTCAGGTAATACCCTTGTACCATAATTCCTGACAGTTAATCTATATGCGTTTAATGTTAGATTCAGTAATCCCTGCAACACTAATGGTACTGCCAGTTATTATTATATAGCGTTAATGTTATATTCAGTAAACCTAAACATAATGGTACAATGCCTGTTATATATAGGTTTATGTTATATTCATATAACCCTGCTAACATAATGCAGTACTGCCAGTTTATTATATGTTGATTAATGTTATATTCAGTATGGACCTGCTTTTGTAAAATAATGGTACTGCAGTTAAATATATAGGTTTAATGTTACTATTCAGTATAACCCTTGTACCATAATGCGTACTGCAGTATTATATAGGTTTAATGTTATAGTTCAGTAAACCGCTGCAACATATTGTAACTGCCCAGTTATTTATAAGGTTAATGTTTATTCGTATACCCTGTAACATAATGAGTAGTAACTTAACGCACCAGTTATTATATAGGTTTATATGTTATATTTCAGTATAACCCTGTCAACATAAGTCTGCCAGTTATTATAGTGATTAATTGTTATATTCACGTAGTAACCCTATAACATAAGAACTGCCAGTTATTATATAGTTTAAGTTTAATATTCATATAACCCTTGTAACATAATGTACTAGCCGTTATTATTGATGATTATGTTATATTCAGTAAACCTCTGTAACATAATGGGTAACTGTCATGGTATTATATCGGTTTTAAGTGTTTATGTCAGTATAACCCGTCTAATGTACGCAATTATAATTATAGTGATCCCCTACATGTCCCAGTTATTATTATTCTGTATTGCAGTCTATAACATATGGACGCGTTATATATCATGTTCCGATAGTCAGTATAACCTGCTACATAATGGTACATTGCCAGAATAGTATATGAGGTTAGATGTTATCAATTCAGTATAAACCCTGTCACATAAATGAGTACGTGCCATTATTATTAGTTTATGTTATGTTCCGTATAAACCCAGTGTAACAAATGGTACTGCCAATTTATTATAAGGGTTGTAATGTTACTTCAGTATACCCTGCTCATAATGCGTACTGCCAGTTATTAATTATTAATGTTAATATCATTATAACCCTGTAACATAATGTTACTGCCATTATTAATTATGGTTATGTTATATTCAGTATAAACCCTGTAACTAATGTAACTGCCTCAGTTATCTATATAGTGATTTAAATGTATATTCAGTATCACCCTGTAACATAATGGTACTGCCAGTTATTACTATGTGATTAATGTTAATTCAGTAACCCTGTACCTAATGTACTGTCAGTTTATTTATAGTTAACTGTTGATGTCAGTATATACCCGTGTACATAAGTACAATGGTACTATAGCCAGGTTTTATATGGGATTATTACTTGTTATATCAGTATAACCCTGTACCATAATCGTGTACTGTCCAGTTATTTATAAAGTTTAATTAATGTTACTAGTCACGTATACCCTATAACATAATGGTACTGCCAGTTATATTATAAGGTTTAATGTTATTAGTCAGTATAAACCCCGTAACATAATGGTACTGCACAGTATTATATCGTCGCATTAAGGTTATGTTCAGTCATAACCCTATAACATACATTGTGTACTGTCAGTTTATATAAGTTAATGTTATGTCAGATACCCTGTAAACATAATGGTACTGCCAGTTATTCATATGTGATGAATGTTATATCGATAACCCCATAACATAATGAAGCTACTGTCAGTATTATAATAGGTTTATGTACTATATTCAGTATAACCCTTGCTAACATAATGTAATGACCAGATATTATTCAATTAAGGTGTATGTTATATTCGAGGAACGTAAACCTGTAACATAATGGTATGACGGTTAGTATATATGATTAGATTCAGTACCACCCGTTATACCATAATCATTGATACTGACGAGTTATTATATACGATATATATTTAGTACACCCTATATTAATATGATATCTGACAAGTTATATATATGATTATATTTCAGTACACCCTATAACATAATAGTGACTACTGCCCAGTTATTATATATGATTATATCAGTAAACCCCTATACATAATATAGATACTGACAGTTATGATAACGATTATATTCAGTACACCCTTATAATATAATATGATACTGACCAGTTATTCATATATGATTATATTCAGATACACCCCTATAATATAATATGATACTGACAGTTATTCATCACGATTATATTCAGTACACCCCTATATAATATACTATGATACTGCCAGGTATTATATATGATATAATATTCAGTACCACCCTATATTAATGATATGCATATATAATGCATTTTTATATTCAAGTACACCCCTATACAGTTCAATGAGACTCCCAGTTATATCTATGATTATATAGTACACTAGCACAAGAATAATGGGCCGGAGCACACTGTCGGTGTAGAATCAAGTGTATTTATTCAAAACAACATACAACAACGTTATTGCCGGACGCACTGTCCCTTCATCAGGCATACAAGCTGTCCGAAAACGTGTGTATGTTGTTTGAATAAATACACTTGGATTCACAGCACTAGTGTGCTCCCCAGTATTCTTCTTGTGACACTATAGAACTAGTTTGGATCCTTGGCAGTGGAGGGCTAGGGGGATTAGCACCATAGCAAGCAGCACATCGGTGTGTGCCCGAGGTACCCTGAATTTGCCTTGTATACAGTTACACCTATAAACAGAATATGATATGACAGTTATGAATAGCGTTCTAATGTTATAGTCAG